>BGPR01015755.1:14784-36050 GCA_013235015.1 Araneus ventricosus | reverse complement strand
GCGGCACCCTGGGGCTGAATGTGCAAGTGTCAGATTAAGATGACATTGTGCAAGGGATAAAACCAAGCCCTTCGGGTTTAATTTTAGGGAATTTTCGCTCATTGTACTCCAATGTCATTTCCATTAGAGGGAATTTTAAAAAAAACCCTACAAGAACAACTACTGCAGGGTAATAGTTTCTAAAAGGTAATTAAGGACATTTTGAAGGACAATAAAAAGTGGCGACCCACGTCTGACGCGAATCAATATAAATGAAATTATACTACAAGGTGCGTTCGAAAAGTTCGGTGAATGGTCTCATAAAATAAAGGAAACAATGTATGCAAACAAAATACCTTTACTGGCATTCGAAGTAATCACCATTAGCTACAATACACTTTTGACATGGGTTATACAGCTGCTGGAAACTGTCAGCAAGCACTTCTTTCGGTATCGCTCGAAGCACCGTTGTCACACGTTGCTGGATCTGCGCAATGTCAGAAAAGCATAGACCTTATCCTTACGCTTTTGCAAATGTTGCTCACACTGTCTAGGCTTATCTTCAATTCTTCTGCTATCATTCTCAAAGACAGCCGTCGATCATCCGTTGCACTCGTTCAATGTTGTTTGAAGTTGTGCTTGTTGGTGGTCGACCGGAACGCGGCTGATCTTTGACATCTTCCTCTCCGTCTCTAAAGCGTTTAAACCACTCAGAAACACACTTTTTACTCACTGCGTCCACACCGTACACTTTTACTAACATTTCGTGTGTCTCCGTCACCGTTTTGCCTAATTTAAGCAAAACTTGATGTTCACGCGTTGCTCCATTTCGCAGTGACGGGCCTTCTCACAATCACTCTTTAAATTGGTCGTAGCGCGCACTTCCGCTTAACTGTCGTGATTTGGACGCTAGGGGGCACTAGTTGCCATGTCTCTCAATGAGTCAGAGTGAACGAACCAGCGCGGTTATTCAACTATGGGACCATTCACCGAACTTTTCGAACGCACCTTGTATATCACTTTCTTTTACTAATAATCTTCAATTGTTACTAGGAGAAAAGAAGCCGCAATTCTTTTTACGCTCAAAAAGAGGAGAAATGTGCAGTCCATTCAAGGCTGTTGGTCGATCTATTGCAGAAGGAAAGGATATCACCTTCTTATGGTTTGATTAACATATTTGCATGATTCATTCAAAACATTAACGAAACTCCTCAAATTCATTTCCAAACAACCAGATATAAAAGGTTAGTTCAGATATTCATTCTCTCAGGAAGGAAGAAGAAGCCCATATGCTTTAAACTAGTGGCTTCCAAGCTTTTTTTCCCTTATACCTTTTGCTTAGTCATCTCCCTTACCGTCGTATTACTCCCGCTTCATACATCTCTTTGCACAAAGAAGCTTTTATTAATGATCTTAAGGGTAATGTTAGGTTAGTTTAAGAGTCAAATGAATCCAATTAACTTAATGTCATTTGTAGGAATCATTTTTCATTTTACATTTTGTTCTATTTTTACAATAGTATCAGTTCTAGGTCAAAATAAGTGAAAAGAGCATTGAAATAATTTCAAATTAACTTATAATTAAGGTTAATAACCACTCTCATGGTAATGAAATATTCGAATGGACGACACTTTCAATGCGATCATTGAAATTCTTTTATGAAGCTGAGCATTATAAAATTAATGGAATCTCATGTAAAGAGCCCAGTCAAGCTTACGACGATGCTTCTGAGTAACAAAGATAAAACGCATAAGGCGAACATGTCCTTTCCATATGTTCTGTGCTACTGAAAGGTATTGAATATTTTATTGTTTTAACATCGAGTTCCTGGTACTCTTCTTTCACTGCTGTACCCAGTAGGGGGACCACATATAAACTGTAGATCCATAGGTCGCTGGTTCGACTCCGGTTCGATGGACAAATTTATGTATGGTCCTTTTGAATTAATGAACCTTATATCCAAAACGAAATTGTTTTAGTCGAATTCAAACAAATTTTAAATTATTTATTGAAGATGATGGTGCTCCAGAATGGAGACATCCGACGAACACGAATTAATGGTTGCCGCCAATCTTACAAACCAAACATTCTTACAGAACAACCACCAAACCGGTGTTGGGGTTAAAGTTAAACACAAATCTTTGCAATACAGGCGTGAACAGTAGGCTTTCACTTTTCACCTGAAATTGGAGAAAAATATTTCCATAACTTTTATTTTCATTTTAATCCCTTATGTTTTTTGTTTTGCACCTGTTACAAAGATTACGCACGCGTACCCCCAATTGGTCCGCCCCGTACCCACAACAGGTTGGGAACCTCTGCCTTAAAGAAGCCATTCTTTCGCGAAACTATCATTTCCGCCGGTTACCAACATTACGTAAGGGGCCATCCATAAATGATGTCACACTTTTTTTCAATATTTTTGACCCCCTCCCTCCTTTGTCAGAAAGTGTCACATTTCACCATCCCCTCCCCCCCTTGCCACATGTCATGCTATATTGCATAAACATATACTTGCAGTTCAGAAACAAAGCACTACGTTATAGATCATATATTTCCAATTTTATTTTTAAACTTTATGTGTTTTAATGACATTTGTGAGCATAATAATAATGATTATATGTGTACTTATTTTGTATGAAATAAGATTAAGGTTTACAACAGAAAACCTAATTAATATACAATTGTAATAAAATATTAATATAAAAGAGCAATTGAAGACAGTAGTATCTTGGAATTTGAAATGGAGTTTGATATATTTTGCTATAAATGTTATCTTTACTTTTTGAACACGAAATTAAACAGCTTGATTTTTTTTAAAAACGCCTCAATAAGATCAACCTGTTTGTGCCACTACCAGTTCTACCACTCACCCAGGTGGGGCGAGGTATCTTCTGTTGGACATTTCAAGGGTGTGACAGGGGGAGGTTTTCTTCTAATGGTGAAGAATTTTTGCTGCTACTATATTCTCAGAACCTACCCTGAATGCCCTTTTTGAAAAGAAAGGAATATAAGTGAAAAAAATCACATGAAAGTTGTTATTTTAGCCCCGATTCAAAAAATACCCTCAAATTCTGGTAATTTCAAAATAACTTCAAAATTTAATCTTCTGATTTAGATGTTTTTATTTTAACCAAAATGTGTGACAAACACTTCTTGTTACCCCCTCCTTTCCCCCTTGTCACAAACTGTCACAATTTCACGAACCCCCCTCCCCCCTCCAAGCTTGACATCATTTATGGGCGGCCCCTAAGCGTACACTCAACTCGTCTGCCCCTTCCCCCTGCCGGTACGAGTACAACAGGTTGGGAATCCTGCTTTAAACCATTCTTTCGCGAAACTGTCATTTCTGCTGGTTAACAATATTACGTACGTTTACCCACAACTGGTCCATCGCGTACCCCCAGGGGTACGCGTACAACAGGTTGGGAACCTTTGTCTTAAAGAAACTATTATTTCCAGACACTGTCATTTTAAGAAACAAAGATTGGAAAAATGGAACTGAAAGACTGAAAATGGATAGCGATGATACAAAATTCCACATTTTACAGGAAAACGGAAAAAAAAGTTTCGGGCTTATGTTACTTGCAGTTTCTTGCAGAAGTTATATTAATGACAACATCTACTATTTCCCTTTTTCAACTACAGTTTTGTTACAATTAAAGCTCACCTGTTCAGAATGCTCTGTGGTCTGTCTTCTTCTTCTTGATTACGGGACACCTCGCCCCTGGTCCCGGAGACGAGTCCATTGTCAGGATATTGTCTATGGTTCCAAATGAAACGAAATTTCACTAGAATTTAGTACAAGTTATTCTTTTTTGGAAACCGAAAATAAAAGGAAGGGGAGAAAAAGTTAAAAGTTCTGTCAATAGGTGGCGGCGCACCAATATCTGAGGTGATGTTAGCAGATTTTTCTTTCTACTCGAATTTTGCTTCATTAAAAAAATCTGTCTCATTAAGTCCCTTTGCTTCAGAAATGAGAAAAGGAGGCAAGATTCCAGCTGCCCTCGATCTCCTTGAACGTGCCGAAAATGAGGAAAATGCTTTGAAAATGATTGTAACAGGGGTGAATCGTATGTTTAAGATTTTGATTCGAAGAGATCGAGCATTCAAAGAGATCGAGAGCAGTTTTCATATCAACTTTTTCTTCCATACATAATACAACGACAGCACAGTACAATTCAATCTTCACGGCCGAAGCTCTTGCTAGCTTCCAAGCAATTGACGACCTTTCAATCCCAGAGAAAAACCTCATGATCTTAACCGACAGTTTATCGGTCTTACAAGCCTTAAAAACATTTCCATCGGATCACCGAAGATAATCAACCGCTTGCAACACAAAATTATGATCAGGGAAAAGTCTAACCAAAAAATAAAGCTCATATGGACCCCAGGTCACTCGAACATATCTTGGAATGAAAAGGCGGATTTTCTCGCAAAAACAGCAGCAAATTTTACTCCCTTCTTAGATTCGATCGCAGCGGAAGATATCATCTCACGCCTACAAAAATTCTCCATTCATTAACTGGCTGAAACTTTCAGAAATAGCAAATATTATGATTCTCTGGCAGAAATTCCTTCTGTAATCTCTCTTTCTCCATAGATGAAACGCAGAAGAGAAGATATCGCCATTTCACGCATTCTCACCCGTATGATTATTACTCCATCCCTCTTACACAAATTTGGTCTATAGATAACCTTACATGCCATAAATGCAATCGAGAAAATAATATTGAAACACATCATTCTGAATTGCACTCAATACAGAACTCACAGAATAAAACTCTGGGGAAAGTTTCAAATTGATAACCAAACACTTCTTTCCTATAAAGAACTGCTTCAAAGAATTACTGGGAAACAGCAGAAATTTACGTGTCTTTTTTCAAGCTCTAAAGTATTTCAGCGTCTATTAATTGACTTTTATTTACTTCGAGACTTTATTGACAGACATTTGCTAACTGACTATGTGGTAGTAGGGGAAGACAGCCGATGTAGCTAAAATTCCCATGGACATTCGTTTCAAATCAAATCAAATTATTCTCCAAACCTCTACTGTACAGAACTGGCTGGACTATGACGTGTCGTAACTTTTGCCCATGCATGGAAAGGTTCAATGCCACTATCTGCTGTTCAATGTTCCTGCATGCTGTAGCTTTAAGGCAGGGCAGCAGCCTCAATACCTTTTGATACCTTCCCAGCACCCTGATTAACACCCTGTTTTGGAGCTACAGGAGGTCTACTTTCATCCAGACCTCGTCATTTTTGAACCATGATCAGATGACAAGGGCGACACTTGCACCGGCAAACTCTCTCCAAACTCCCACGCCACCCCAACTAGAGAACGCTTGACTCGACAGGTTTATTTGGACCAGTGTTTGTTCTCTTCTGTGTATGAAATGAGATTTTGACCCAGCGAGAATCCTCTGAACCTCCGCCTCTTATCCTGTGATGACTCGAAGTCAGAATCTAGAAAACAAAAATCTTAAAAGAAAATTGAAAAGAAAAGAAGAATAAAAGAAAAAATATATTATTGCTGACAACGACAAAAATATTTTGTCCACGTGTGCATATTTGTACTTGGTGACATTTCTAGAGAAATTATAGTGTTAAAAAGTCACTAAGAAACTATTTGGAAATGGGAAATATTCTTATGTCTTCGAGAAAATTTTTCTTTTGTTTATCGACGTTCCTCCATTACAAGTATTTTAGGCGAATAAAAACTGAAAATGGTTTGTACTGAAGTGAAATACAAAAGATAAATGTCATTTATTCGTTAATATTCATTCCCCTACATTTAGGTTATTCATTGAGACATTGAAATATTTTCTCTTTTCGCAGTCGTGGAAGATTTCTAGAAATAAATTTTTATCTTGTCATTATTTTTAACTGATATTCGTTTCGTTAATACTCAAACTGAACAGTATTCCAATTTCGTGCTACTTTCGCAAATTAAACCTCCAGACAATGCATCGTGAAAAAGATTTCTCAGTTAACTGAAAAACAAATATATCATTAAAAATGCAATTTTTAAGTAATGTTTCTAAACTTTCGTGAAAACTTTATGCGATGAATAAAGGGAATAATTTATTTTGATGCTGAGAAAAGCAGTAGCACGACTGTATGCAGTATTTAGGACAGCGATAGCGGAAAGAATACTGTTCCACAGCTGTGATTTGTTATTTTATTTTATTAATTCTACTTTTTATTTATTCTTCGCAATTTGCTAGGAACATGGACTCTCAAGGGAAAAAGGAACCTCTGGCAATGACAAAGCGAGGAGAAAAAATTGCTCAATCACTGATATATTGTAAACACACACTAACCGCCTTCGATGACTAGCTGTTCGCTCGTAATATTATTAGCCAATAGCTATGCTTGCAACTGGACGAAATTGGCGAATTGGCTGTTGTAGAGGCTGAGGGACTCTGCCAAAGTTTTATTTTGCGATATATCTCGAAAATGGAGGGTGGTGAGTGGCAGCCGGCACTTCTTGACATATCTAGGGGTCATAAGCTTCCATATTAAGCATAAATTATCGAAATAGGTTCAGTGGTTCGGGCTGGGGGACCTGTCTGTCCCCATAGAGAATGTGCAAGGGAGTAAAGTTTTTCCGATCTCTCTGAAAACTGTAAGGTCATGGGAGGTAGGCGACCCTTGATGACATATCCAGACGTCATAAGCTTCCATATGAAATAAAAATGAACGAAATCTGTCCAGTGCTTGGGGCTGGGGTACTGGTCTTCTGATTTTGTCAATTATTTGAAATATAGAGATAGGCTGAATTTTGAGTAGCTACGCATCTCCGATGTAGCCACTCGCGTTACATAAAACGTGTTTTCAGTGACGTGGAATTCTTTGGATACCGTTGACACTTCCTAGCCTCTGGGTGCTGCGAAGAAGGCTCTCTATTGTAAGAAGAACATCTTCAACTGTTCAGATGTTCAAGTTTAGTTATATTAGCGTCCCGTTTTGAAGCAACACGAGGGCGATTTAGGGACTGAAGTCGTTACTTTGAACTGCCGTCAGATGAAGTTTGCTGCCATGAAACTTGAAGATCGATGGTTTAAGAATGTTGCTAATAACCAACTTTCAAGGAAAAATATTAAATTAATATTCAAACATATCCATGAATATTAGATCCTGTTCAAACCAGATTCATAGTATCTAGTGGGAACAACTAAATGTTAAAGCGTGATTCATAATAGCAAAGACTTATGGTTCAAGTGGCAACAACTAATTGTTAAAATGCGATTCATAGTGGCAACAACTATATGTTCTAGAGGCAACAACTAATGGTTCTAGTGTGATTTGTATATGTTTCAAACTGAATGGTGGAAAAAAGAATAACTTATTCGCTAAATCCTTGTTTTTTTTTAAAGAAGACTGTTATTGGGAAACATCTTTAACAGATAGAACTGCTTGAACTGCTTTTATGTATAGGTTGTTGTTTTGATAGTGTTTAAGTTTACTTTATTATTCATTTATTATTGATATTTTTCATTTTCAATTCTGTACATTTCTGGATATTGTAAATTGCTTCGTAAATTTTTTTTCTCTATAAAGTGGTTCTGGCTTTTGGTTGTGGGGGGCGCCGACTCTGGGTGTGGTGTTCGTGCTTCATCCACCTTGTGCGCATGTAAAACCGAAGAGATGACTCCAGTAGTCATAGATATCGGGGGTTCAGGACGGCTTTAGGTCAGATGAAGTGGACGACATCTGAGCTAGCAGCTCTCTTCAATTAAACTTCCGCACCACAATCGCGGGAGGACGTTTGACCTCTTACGAATCATTTAACGTACAAGTGATCCAAATACACGAAATAATCGGGTCTCGAACCTTCAGGCCCAGAAGCCGAGACCTTACCACTAGGCTACCGCGGCCTCAACTGTTAAGACCGGAATCCCACGAAGCGGTTCCTTGACCTCAGAGGTCGAAGCCATATTGACTTAAATCCGAAGAGACTCGTCTAAGGTGCCAGTCCTATACCTTGTGCTCAGTTCTGATCGGTTTCCAATAACGCAGATACAGTCTTCAAGTCTTCGTCACTTACTGGTGTATGACCAGACCGGGGCGCATATTCCCATACCCTACTTGATTTCGAGTATGGAGGAAAATTGAGCAATTTCATTGGTTCACTCCGCGGAGAAGGAGTAACGTCATTAAACTTGAACTTCGAATTTGACTTAGTTTGATATTAGCGTTTCTTGGACTTCGCCATTGCTGAGCGGCGAACTTTCGGTTTTGTTTAATCTAGTGGCTTTTCTTTTTTTCTTTATAACTCGCGATAAGCGGGTCTACTGTTGTACCCCCGGGTTGTTGTTGGGAGCTGTCTTTTTTCCCCCACCACAACCACGGAAAAACCCCCGCCCCCCACCCCAACCGGAGGTACCAGAATAGACCCCAAAGATGGATTTAAAAAATTGTAGCAAATTTTCATGTTTATATTCAGGAAATATTTCCTTCGCATATTAGAAATTATTAAAAACTATTAATATATAATTATTATTATTGTGTAACATTATTTATATTTTTGCTTTAAAAGTACAGTAAATAAATATTTTCTTTAAATAAGGAAATATTAGAAATTATGTGAAAACTTTATTTGTCATAAAAGTACTGTAATGTTACTTTTAAAGCTTGAAGATTGTGAAAAACTGTAGCATCTACCATATTTGTTCAATAAAAAATAATGAAAGCAAACATTTTTTTTCTTTGATTTAATATTACTGTTCAACTAATATCAACTTGCTTGACAGAAATATTTCTAATTCCTAATTGAGTTTGTATACAGAAATGCGATATTTTGCATCATTAAACTGAAATTCATTAAATAAAAGGTTATTGATATTAAATTACATCATTACTTTATTTTCGTAACATCTTTTATAATTTTGAATTTTATGTCTGGGAACGGTAGTACGATTTTTTCTAGTATGATTATCTGTACTTGCCAACTAAGGATTTCAAGCATTCGAACTAAGCATTTAAAAAGGGGCTGTCGTAAATATTTTAATAAAAAGTGAAGTGTTAATTGCGTAGAAATTCAAGTCAAGAGTTAAATATTCTCGTTGTTCTGCCGCCGGTAAATTAATATAACTTTTAGAATAATGGCAATTAAAAATGAGACGAATTATAAGCAAATAAATCCTTGGATACTGATACTTCTTGCAGATATTAAAAGTTCAGCGTAAACAGCAGATTTTTTTCTTCGAATTTTGCTGAATTTCCCTCCCCTTATTTTTTGTTGCTCGCATCTTCAATTTATTATTTTTAGTTCTGAAGTAATAATACTATTTAATTATTTCAGTGATAATTAAAGAACTCGATAAAGACAGTTAAATGATGGAAATGCATCTTTATAATCTGAATATTGATAATTTGTAAAGATTCATAGTGGTGAGAAAAAGGAATTAAGGCTTAATTTAAACATTACACTGTATAGTGGCTTATATTTGATTCACTACCATTTTTCAACTAATTTTTGGATTTAATTTTATGATTTTTTATTTGTATTTTTTTCTGAACGAAGGAAAGTTTAGTGGTAAAGAAATGTAACTGATTTTTAGTGTCTCTATTCCTTGGATTGGAACATATTTATTTATACAACTTTGAGAACATCACAATTAAAAATAATGATAATAAACAATTAGTATAGGATTAAATTGATTGCATCCCAAGAGTGGTGACTTTTATATCCCTAAATGGAGCAAGAAATAGATGCAGGACAGTGAAAATAACATATAAAAGAATGAGACATTAAAGTACAAGGATTTGTGATTTTATTAATTTCGCCTGGCATTAAAAATGACTTGTAAATATGTGTTTTAAAAAAGTAAAATTATTAGCGACTTAAATCCTCCAAATATCTATTAATTTTCTTCAAAGTGAAAATAAGAATTTCAGCACACAATGAAACGCAACAGCTGTATTACTAATTTATCTCAGCAAAAAGGCAATTAACAACTTGCTCTAACAAAAATATTTTATTTTTGCTAATTGCATATTTTATTATAAAATAATTTCATTTGTTAAAATTCCTTCATTAAAATGTTCGATAAATTTATTGTACAGTAAAATGATTTCTTCGTTTAAGTACAGGAAACAAGAACATTTTCTGTATTCCAAAACATTATTAAACAGAAAATTACAATTAGAAATAACTTAGGCGACAAACAAATATATTTATATGTGAGACTGGGATACAAGTTAAAATACAATAGAAGATCAAAATCGAATTCCAACTCTTCTCGAAATGCGGTAGGGAACAAACTACATACCGAATTAAAATATATGTTACGACACAACTAAACTTAGGAGGTTAAAATTGATCTTCAACTCTCGTCAGAATAGGGTAAGGAACAATATATATGTCAGATTCGAGTTTGTGTTAAAATAATATAAAAAATAGAAGATTAAATCGAAATGATTCATCTTATGTGATTTAGTTAACAAGCCGAATCAACCGATACTTGCATCTTGATGTTTATTATTAAGTAGTACGGTTTCAATATGCTAAGAAACAGCGCCTCTGATGTCTCGTAGGAGTGAACCAATGAAATTGCTCGATTTTCCTCTATATTCGAAATCAAGTAGGGAATGGGAACATGCGACCGGGGCATGTCTGACACATTTTCGCGCTCTTCTACAATAAGGGGACGCATTACCTTCTGAACATTTTTTTTTGTTTGAAGCATTATTGCAAAAGTTTTTCTGCTATTAAAACTTAACAATCACGTAAAGTCATCTTAAAGAGAAAAAAATTCATTTTGATCTGCTTGTTAACTTGAAATTTAAACTTTTTAAAGAAAAATTCAATTTTTAAAATTCTCCACTACTTTTTTAAACATGAATACTTCTGCTTCAAATTTTATCTGCAGATTCACTGAAATATATTACATAAAACTGCGCATGGATTTTAAAGTGCATCTAATATTCGCTTAAATATAGGTTTTTTACTGTTTTATGTGGTTAAAACTGAGGAAATTTAGTAATACCCCAATTTATATCTTGTATATAAAAAAAACTAAGCAACTGAATTCTTATTGCATGCACAATTTTATCATATGCTCAACGTTAATCAAGTACAAAAAATCTGAAAGATGTATCTTGTAACGTGTTGGACAGCTAAGGACTCTGGGGAGGAAGGTCCAGAGCCAAGAAAAACTTTTTTTATTAGTACGTGCGTGCAAGAGTTTTATTTAACTGTGTTCTTGGTCGCATACAGGAAACTTATTAGAAATTATGGAATAATTGTTTGAAGTTCCGGCTTCCTTCAGCCTTCTCTGCCATACAACCAAAACAGGCCCACTTCCACGAGTGGCCTAAATGAATGATGTCGGTCTTCCGTCGACCGGACTGGAGATTTCAGCGACCCAAGTCTATCTTTTCCATCATTCAAGAAAATCGAACCCTTGCTCGTTTCCGTCCTTTTTCAAAATCTCCTTCTCTCCGGTATTCCATCCTCGCTCCTTTTTTAACCCTCATCTTCCTACCACTGGGGGAGCGGTCATAAAAGCCTCTCCACGAATCCTCGTCAATTTTGTTGGTGGAGTCTATTTCAGCGAGCCATCATTGGTTCCTTACCTCTTGGTCCTTTTCCCTGTCGCAAACGGGTTCTCAGGCTGGAGCTAACTGACCCTGTCAATCACTTCCACATCTGTCATTCGGGCTATTTTGTCGGTGTGTTAACAAGTGGTCCCTTGTTGACAGGCTGGACTCTCGGCTCTCTTTGTCGGCGTTTTAACGAGTTGTCCGTTGTTGACAGGCTGGACTTCCCGCCGAGACACCTGCTAAGTTCAGTGACCCATGGCATGGGAAAAAGTTACTGATGTCGCTAATGATCTTGGGGGATCTAACAATCTAAAGCAGGAAAAAGACCTTAACATTTTGAAAACATGAAAGTGAAGAAAAGTCCGACATGGAGAAAAAGCCAGTTAAAGTTGTTATTTGCGCATGTTTTTCATGTAAATGTCATGTAAATAAAAAACTATATAACTTCAATATATAAAACAATATTAAAGGTACAAATCTGAAACTTTTATACATTAAGTCGAAAGATAAGAGCAACAAAATTAGCCAATAAAATAAAAATTGATACTTTGGCCATTTTTTGGGTAATGGCTTTTACTATGCTACGTTCCGTAACGGTAATATCAGACGGGCAACACTGCGTCAGCGATTTCCGTGCACACTGCCGTAATGCTACTCGTCAAAAGCTTCTCGTCGCGTGACCGGTGAGACAAGATGCCCGAAATCATGGACTAAATTCAATCGGATTAAAAATATAAACAATAGTAAAGGAAAACTGTCAGAAGCGAAAATTCGAACCCATCGGGTGGGACTTCGACGGTCCCGCAGTTCGCCTTCCACGATACCAAAATCCTATCTGGCCGATTGTCTCAATGCGTCACGTGACGAGAAACCTTTGGCGAGTGGCATTACCCCAGTGTACACGGAAATCGCTGACGCCACGCTGCTCTTTAGATATAGCCTTAAGACAAAGAAGATGCATCGCAAGCTTCTTGCAGACCGCGACCTCTGGTTCACTATTGCTTTCCCTCTTACCACTGCGCACGCGCATGCAGGTGGAAGAACGACTTCATTTGCTCTGAGGTTGGGTAGGCATTTGCCTTGCCTTTGGTATAAATATGAACGGCATTGAATTCCTCAGTTTAAGGCGTCGCTACCAATGGCGGTGATTGAGTGAGAATAGTAGGGGGAGAAGTGGCAAAAAATTTATAGACACTTAAAAGGAGTATAAGAGGTAGACAACAAAATTAAAAATTTTAGTTACAAAATTAGTTAGTTTTCCTGGACGCTATTGTTTTTCATATTTCCTAGTTTTAGGCAACTAAAATGAAATAAAAATTTAAATTTTCAAAAAAAGTGTGGGGGTGACCCCTCCCCGAATCGTCGTCACTGGTCACTTCAGCATTGTTGCCACCATTAAAAAATCTGCCCTTGTATAAATACAATTTAAAATGTCAAATTAAAGAGTTAAAAATGAAGTTGTTCTATGCAATCGAAAATGGAAGGTTTCATTATCCAAAAATAAAAATTCTTGTATAAACGACAAAGGCTAATATCATTTACCAGTGTGGAAAGTAAGACCTCAATCCGAGAATAATATTTCATGCACAAATTCTCCACGATAATTAATTTTATAAGTCATGGCGCAAAAGTTTTGAAGGTCTAATTTCCCCTCCCCCTCTAAATTCAGAGAATTTGCAACTGAAGATTATGTGCTCAGATAGATGCTGTAGAAATATATTTGACCTAAATATGAACTGGAAGCCAAAGAAATAAATTTGACCTAAATGTGAAAGTAAGAATCAATATCTGATAACCACAGAACGGAAGCGTTTTAAAACAAGCTGAAAGACGGCTTTTTCTTATCTCCATGACTCGACTGAAAAACACAAAAAAGCAGGAAACAGAAGCTCCAAATAATAAAACAACTATTTCTCACTGTTCAGCCAACAGACTATCTATTAGTCAACAGTCAGTGGAAACCTATTTCCACGGCTTTACTTCTTTTCTGAGCATCAGAAACAAATTGGAGACGCAAACAAATCGCTTTAGGAAAAAAGGAAGAGTTGGACCACACAGAAAACGTCTTTCTCCTTCTGAAGATAGTACAAATCAAATCTGGAACCAGATTTTCTTTCCTTTCCCAGACTGAGCAGAAAAGGAGACGTGTGGAAGAAGGACGAAGGAAGAATCTACTTATTCTCTCAATGCAATAATTTCTCCATTTCATTTTCATCCAGGTGCAGTATTACTGACTTGTTTCATTTTCTTTTTCTGACACCTTTACTGATTGACCACAGCCTCTTCGGACTTGCGACATTTTACTACTTATTATGATGATTACAAGCTGACAGAATGGGCAAGATTTTGGTAAATTGACAGATTATAGCTATAGAACGGTGTTTGCGGTATTCAATATTAAAGATTTTGGCGACAATTAGATTTTGCATTTCGCCAATGTTTCGGCGCTTGTAGCTCGGCTTTAAATCCAGGTATCAAATGGTGTCCTCTTATAGGATTTGCCCTGCTCTTTCAAAATATGTGATTATTTTGCGTGTAGGTCTGTCAAAAAAGTTTTGAAATTTGGATTTTTTTTCCCGACTGCAGCATATTCATTTTAACTGCCATAACTTGCAAATGGTTAGAAATACGACAGGGTTGCTACTTTTTTTGATCCGCATGGGCTCTTCTATCACCCTCTTTCTTTTGGCAGATTAGGTCAAACTCACCCTGTATACTTATATGGGCAATTTGTTTGGCTACAATTAACAGTTGCCTAAATTGGACCGCTTAAATCAATGGGATTACTATCTGAAACTTCACGCTAAATACAATTGAGCGTTTTCAGGACTCCAAAAGGGAGCGAATGAAAAAATTCACATTATCTGCCTTTCTACTTGTTTTGTAATTACAAATTTAAATATTTATAATTTTTTATGGTTTACTTTATTTCATTGCTCATTGAACCTCAATTATGTTGTATTGTTATTATTTATAGTTATATTATGTTAAAACAGATGTCTAAAACCTTTATCGTGCTTCTAGATTACGAAAATAACACACTGTGCATCGGATCGAATTTCGCTCGTTTGGTTTAAGCGTGTAGGGGAATAGATCAGAAAACAGTTATCATCGCTAGTAGCAATCATAAATTGGAAGAGGAACAAGTCAAAGAAAATAAACAATAAAAGCACAGCAAAGGGATCAAATGTTGGATAGAAAAGAACTAAAACTAAGGATGCGTATCATTTGTGATGGAGCAAAGGAAGAAGAATCGATACAGTGCATAAAATGCCATACTTGGGTTTGCAGTGTGTGCTGGTGCGAATATGAGAATCAAACAATATTTTTGCTTAAATGGAGCTAGAAGAAATTGTTGTGTCCAATTTTGTGGACCAGTGGTCCAACCTAGGAAACCAGTTTTCTTAATTGTACCGATCACACAATTTTTAAGCTATTTTTTTCTACTTTAAAGTGTATTTCATACAAAGTTAATTAAATTGTTTTGAAGATGAATAAACAACAAGGAAACAATTCTATTTCTTGTTTTTCAATAAGATTAATTCTCAGTCACTGTACATTAAAACACTGTGCTTGTCCGAATTCGGTGACTTATTTTTCTCTTTATCCCAAACTCAGACGGTCGTAAATTCTTTTTATTTTTTTATTTTTCCGCTAGCTAAATGGAACATTTCTTTCAATATAGGACGCGGCGATTTCCAGAGAGATGCAGTGGCAGGTAATAGCAAAATCGCGATCAAATCCACGATAGGCTCTTTATACGACAGAAGAAAATAAAAATATTCCTTCTTTACCCCTGATTCTTTACTTATTTCTATATTCTTTACTTTTAATTTTATTTAATTTTTTACTTATTGCACCACTTAAAACTACCAAATGAATCTAAAGCATAGATTTCACTAAAATTTATTGAATTATAATTAAAACACCAATATTAAGATTTCGAATTTCTTGGAATTCCTTGAGAGGAAAAATTATTCTTTTTAGTCTTGTAGGGCCATTTTGTTCTCGCTTTTCCTTGATTAATGTTTTGTTTCTATGACGGCATTTCTGTGCCCGATGGCTGGTGACTTTTCTTTAAATTGTATTTAAAATAAATCGTATTGGCGTTCTTCTTTTTGTGTATAAAAAATTGTGCGATTATTCCTTGTTTTGTCTATTTCTTCTCTTGGGATCTTTCGGATTACAGGAAGATTCCTCCGATGAAAGTCAATCTTCTTACAGAAAAATTTCCCAAGTTTTTTTGAATTCATGCGGATCATGTAACCCTTGAATGGATTCTTTGTTCTTTTGCTACAGTTTTTTTCAGGTTGAATGTCTTTGTCTTTATGCTCCATTTCGAATGTTTTTGTCTACCTTTGTTTTCCGTATGCAGAGGCATCCTGCGTGCTACTAAAACATTGTAATATTTTTGAATTTGTTTGAATTGCAATTGCATTTTTTATTTGATTTTTACTCTTTATTTGATTATTCTCTTGATTTTACTCTTTCAAAATTAAAACAACTGTGAGCTAAAATTAAATTTTAAAAACATGGGCGATAGGGTAGTATTTATATATTTTTTTACAGTATCGAAAAATCGCTAGAAAACATTTTAGAAAACTTTTTTACACATATATATTAAAATATTTTTTAAATGCAGCAAAATATCAAAAAATAAATATTTCTTTCTTATTTCTTGCATAACCTCAAAGATAAATCAAAGGAACAACTGAAAAATCTCAAAATGACAACATCTGAATAACAGGTGGAATAAGCAGGTTAAAAATTGTTTAGTAATTTGGGAATATATGTCTGACTACAGACAAAGCAAAAAAGAAACAATGGAATGCATTGGATTTACCATGGAAGAGATTTGTTACTGTCCTATAAATAGGACGCTGACCTTGAACGGGTTAAATCCATCCGCTCAAAATCATTCTAAGCTGAAAATATTGCATAATAACGAAAAAGAAATAAAATCAATAGTCGCATTTTTTCTGTCCTATTTATACCTTGTCGACATCTAAGACTGAGAAAGCAAAGTTTTCTTATTTTGGAAATTTTATTTTATGATTTTAAAATGTTATGCTAGAAGTACTGTGAATAGTAGACGTAGGTCCCCAAAAAAAAGTCCAAGATCTGCTTTTCGTTGCCATGACTGCGTAACAAACAAATTTACAGAAGAAGAAATACTCAACGTTCGAGTGGAAACAGACACCTCGATTCTCTCTGTCAAAAATTTCGATATCCCTGCATCATCGACTTCAAAATGGGTGAAATGCGAAGAAAAAAGAAATCAAACTTATATCTGTTTGATTTAAAATACATGCCTATGTATAAAGCGCTTCATAAAACCACAAGAGCTTCCGGCTTATCTCTGCATGTATAGATAGAATGGATTTAGTTATTTTTTTTGAAAACAAGACTTTCGAATATAATTTTGTTGTGTAAGGTAAGAAGGAAGTCACTAAGAGTTTACAATAACAGCTTTTAAGAAGGTTTATTTTTCTTCGGGCGATAGCACTTAATTGCTTGTCAATTTGCTTCCGAGTCATTATTCAGTGTTCTCCAGAGAATGAAAAAAAATGTAGCTCTGTCTTGGTGGTTGCGACACTGAGAATTCGACTGTCTATCCAATACGGACATGGATGGAACTGCGGCATCACCCTCAATATCATTTTAAAATATATACGGGAAAGTGGTGTAAAATCGGATAGTTAAGGTTCGAAGGCCTGTTGGAGTTAAAATATTCGACACAGAACTTGTCAAATTTTATTAAAATATCCCTAGTTTATCGGAGTACAATATATCTTTCCAGAAAAGTCGCATCTTCATTAAAAGTTTTATGAATTATTTTTTATAAAAATAAGTCATACCACCCGGTATTACCCAATAGTGGGGTAAAACCGGGAGCACATGTTAACGACATGGGAAATTTTGAAAACTTCAGTGGAAAAGTTGCAATCATTTTTAATTTATATGACAATTTAAAAATATTAGTTACAAAAATTACATGTTGTCTTCTTCCTCAGCACTACTGCATGAAGGATATTTTTTATTTCTATTCGAAAATTAGATAATATAGAATAGAAATTAAATAATATAGAATACAACAAAATCATAAACTATGAGCATTTAAAACTCCAGTTCTTGAATTTGTTTTACTATAAATTTAAATGAAAATGATAAATTTTATCATTTACCTACAACTCTATAAACGCAATAAAAATGGAAACATTCATCATCCTAACATCAGTCTTATATTGACGGCAAAAGCGAATATTTTCTAATGAGAAAAATAGCGACTTCATTGCAAAAATGTAACACAATTCTGTATTAATTAGTAAAATATATCGTGATAATTTGATTTTTAAAAGTTCATAGAATTATGTTTCATTAGAGAATTATGTTCATAGACTTATGTTCATAGAATAATATTTTTTTTAAGAAATTATAAAAATTAACTAATTCAATTATTAAAAAAGCTTGCTAACTTTCGAATAATTCTCATCACCTTAGATGAATTCCATATAAATTCAGTAGGACTCAATTTTAAATTTCAGAAACAGTATCTGACAGCCACAGAATTAGAGTTAGCCATTTTAAAAAAATGTAAGGGGGCATACGACTCTTAAACCTCGAAAAAATGGCGGAAAACTGTCAAATTCGATATATTATATATCTCTGAAACAATGCAATTCACAAGCTCACTTTCTTTCCCCTAGAAAAACTATCTGTTCTTCCTCTTATATTACACACAACCTTCATATTGATATGTATATATTTCAGAGAGTAATAAATATGGGTATCATTTTTGGAGAAAAAATGAGATAGTCACCTTGCGCTTATGATTACGGATAACATATTTATCTAAACACAATATTTCGGGTCTCTAAGTAATCCAAACAGTCTGTTTTAGAAACTGAACCACAATTCATCAACATTTCAATTTCATTTCTATTTTATATACCAATTTAAAATAAAAATGCTAAAAATAGTTAAAATTTCAACTTTTCTCACCCCACAAAAAATACTTCTTTGGAGAAATATGTACAAAAATGTGGTTCAATTTGTAGAACATAGCAAAATACATATTCGGTGAAAAATGTTAGGTCAAAATATTCAATAGTTCTTGAGATATCGTGCGCTCAATATCAAAAAAACACATTTTGAGATATAGCGCTTTAAATATATGGCCATATTCAATGCTTACGTTGAGGAGCTGATACATTTTCCCTACATAACTTTCATAATTACGGAAATTTTCTGTTCTGATTGTTTTAAATTGTTCAGAAAAAGACGGGGGAATAATATATATACATATTTTTCATAAAATCGAAAACTTTCAAGGTTTAACAGTCGTATGTCCCCTTAAAAAGTCATTTTAAACAATGTTCCTGAAAATGAAAGTGATTGAGTACATTTCTCGTCCGAAAAACAGGCTTCAAAAGTGATGAAGAAAGAACTATTTCTCACTCCGCCGCAAGTAAATAGTTCCCTTGACTATCTCGAATAATCGCTGGTCAATGAAAACCTATTTCGACGGATTTGCTTCATATCTGAGAGTCGGAACAGGAAACAAATTGCTAAGGATAGAAAAAAAGCAGAATAGAACACAGAAAATTTCTTTCTTTGCTTTTTCTTTTTTTGCTACTCAGACAGTTCAAACGAAATCTGGAGCCAAATTTTCTTTTCTTTCCCCAAGCTTAGCTGAACAGAACAAAGAAAAGAATCTGTTCATCTTTCCAGTGCAATCATATGGCCGTATTGTTTTCATTGACGCACAACAATTCTTTTTTGTTTCATTTCACCCGCTGCCTTCATTATTTTCCGTTCTTCGCTGCTCATTTGAGAGAAATTCCTAAATATGGAACACGGCGATTTAGAGGGCAGAAGAAATTCCCTAAAATTTGTTTTGTTAGCCTGAAAATGCAACAGAACAAGATCTCGGGTATTCTTCTCCACCGATTCTTACGCATTATCCTTTCTTTTCCCTTAAAGACAAGACATTCATTCAAAATGCCAGGTGCACACATGCGGTTTCTGCAGGACAAGTCAATAATGACATTAGATGTCGGAAAAGCGGTTAACAGAGTGAAGTACACTGTTAGCATTTGGGTAGCACAAGCTCCTCAGATTCTATTCCGATTTTCTCCGAACCCTGAAGAAAATGCTGAGCAAAAGTGTCGCTCATTACTTGAACAGCGCTATTGCGTCGCGGGAAGTACGTGTGGGATACCCAACAGTTATCAATGTACTTCATACCGCTAATAATTGCTCCGACATTTTTTCGCTAATGACATGCCCGACACAAATGAAACGTGTGCACCGGGGCAAATGATTTCGTGTAAAGCAGGATAGATGCTGCTGAGAAGCAACAACAGCAGCTATTGAAACCAGCGGGAGTGGTCTCCCCTAAACTTTCTCGTATACTTCTCGAAAAAGGTGCTGTTTCCCCTCTCCCCGCGTGGATAAAAAAACTCGAACCTATTGTAACCCAGGATCCAATGACTATCAGAAAATATTTAGGTAAAAAATCGAATTCGAAGAGATGCGTTCCGATTAAATGCATACCGATTTCTACTCTTTCTTCACTCAAGGACAATCCTTCCGCGTGCACAGATTGATACCAAGTACGCATGCGCACGGAGAGTCGGATGAAAAAAAGCGCCAAGCAGGAGTCAATAAATATCATGCACAGAAGATTGCGTCCAATACGCATGCGCGTGGAGATAGCGGACTCGTGGGAGATGCGCTTATACAGACCGACAGACAGTCAACCCTTTGACGGATTTGTCCCAAAATTTTATACGGACCTGCATTCATGACGATAAAACTGTGTACCAAATTTTATTCATCTAGCTATTCAAGTTTTTGAGTTATAGTGTTCACATGACTGCGGTCAGACAGATAGACAGACTTCCCTTGGACGGATTTTGTCCAAAATTTGATAGAAACCTACAAATTATGTGTCAAGTTCACATACCAAATTTCATCCCTGTATCTCTAATAGTTTTCGAGTTATCGTATTCACAGATACACACAAAGACACACAGACAGACATAATTCCAAAATTGTGTTTTTCGGATTCAGGGAGGTCTGAAACGTGGAGATTCGTCAAAATCTCGAGTTCGAATTTTTTGACGACTACAATACTTTCTCTTTGTATACTTAGTATACGAGAAAGTAAAAATGCATCCCTTTCTTCTGGGCCACTCAGCTAATTGCTTGTTAGTTTAGCCCCGAACCCTCATTCAGTGCTCTTTAGAAAGCAGGAGAAGCATCTTGGAAGAGAAATTTAGCTGCCCTTCCAGCCCGGTCCGTCATGAGGCCCGGATGAGACAACGCGAGTACGTAGGCGAGAAGTCGTTGGATAAATAAGCGAGATCTCGCTTCCCCTGTTATACCTACCAAGGGTGGTGTGTGGGCCGGTGATGGATATTTTGCATCTGACCATAGTATTCGTGTTAATATTCGCGGTGGCTGGTCTTTCAGATACACCCCAGAGAGCAAAGAAAGCTTGCCTGAAAGGTTTTGGAAACCTTGTCGTCGACAAGGGTAAAGGGTTGTCACAAAGGTTTCCATGACAAGGGTTGAACCTTTCGGAAAGGTTTGCTAGTCAACAAGGAACAAGGTTTTCTGTAAGGTTTTTAGTAAGATTTCCCCAAGCTTTTATTAGAAGCTTGTCTCAGGCTTTCCTCAAGCTTGTTTCAGGCTTTTCTCAAGCTTGTTTCAGGCTTTTCTCAAGCTTGTCT
>BGPR01015754.1:0-36053 GCA_013235015.1 Araneus ventricosus | reverse complement strand
ATTGAGGGGCGTAGATTTACTTACCTCACTCAACTGTGATTTTCTGTGTATAAAGTTGTTCTATGTGACTAAAGTAGCTCTATGTGACTTTGACCTATGCTCTATGACCTTTCTCAGTTAAATGAAACTAAAACCAACTCAACTCAATTAAATCGATGGAGAGGACAGCTCAATTAAATCAACAATTGTTAATAATAATTAATTAAGGACAGTTAATTAATCGATTACTCAACTGTGACTAAAGTAGCTCTATGTGACTTTGACCTATGCTCTATGACCTTTCTCTGTTAAATGAATTAATCTAAATGAATTATTTAGTCTGAAATGAATTAATTATTGATCTGTTAAAATCCAGTTAATATACCGCTCACAACCGATGCGTCCGCGCGCGTCGGTTGCTGTGACGTCATCAAAATTTTTAGTGATTTTCACCAACTTTGAAGCTCGACTGTGACTAAACCGTAATTCCAAATTCTAAAATTATTTTTGCAATCTTCAATGTCAACCTTTCTCTGTTAAATGAAACTAAAACTCTCTATGTTATTTGGTTGCGGAACTATAAGCGTTTAAAAATATCACGAAAAGCGTCATGATTTTTTCCTTTCCCGACACACCATTAGACTACTATGAATAGACGTAAGTCTACGTTAAAATACAAGATATGAAACATGGGGAAAATGGAATACGAAGGACTACGAGATTCTTGCTAGGTGGTTCAAACTAAGGAGAGAAAAAGAAGAAGGGTGTTTCCCTGCTGGCCCAAAGGGTCAGTTGATTAACGAAAATTAACGAAAGACGCTCCCGCGAAAAGCACTGTTAGTAAATTGAAAGTGTTATAAGTACTTCAACTTGAAAAATATTTTTTTTATCCCGAGCTACGCCGGGCATATCAGCTAGTAATCTATAATATAAAACAGAAAATACATGTATCTGTCTGTCGGTCACAGGAACTCCTCCTAAACGGTGAACCGTGGCGACATGAAATTTGCACACGACATTCTAGAGAACATTTCTAGGTCAACGGTGCTATATTCAACTTTCAGAATTAATTAGTTTTTAAGATATTTAATGAAATCACGAAAATTAGCCGATGTTAAGCCTAATGCTTAGACGTTTTTTGCCAATAACTTCTGAAATATTTATTAGACAACAATTATTTTTATGCCATTTTAAAGAGCAGAAAATTATCTTTATAATGATATTAATTCCATTGCGATAAAGTGTTTTCTCTGATTGTTATAAAGGTTTAAAAAATATTTTTAACGCAATTTCTAACAATACTTTTTATTCTTAAAGAAATAAATTCCAGCAAATTTACTGTTTCGCGCGCGGGCTTTTGCCAGTGTTAAAATTAATATAAGGAAATTCTTTGAGCATAAACAACAAAGTAGACTTTCCACTTCCAGTTTCCTGTTGTCGTAGCATTTACAGCTTTTAATACGGTTACACAGTGATTTAATAACGTTAGTGAATTGTTCTCTCGATGTTCTGTTTAATTTTCACAAACCTTTAACTGATCCTAATGAGTGTGTGCTAAGCCTTCAAGGCTACTTAGTCCGGTTCTTATCGTAGGAAGAGGAAAAAGGGAGGGGGAAAAAAGATGTTCTAACGGTCTATCTGTCGTGATAACTCCTCCTAAACAGTGAATAGTCTTGACATGAAATTTGCACATGCCATTCTGGGGTTCATTCGTAGATTAATTCTACTCTTTCAAACTTTCAAAATAATTACTTCCTAAGATATTTAATTAAATAACGAAAATTAAGCCAATTTTCGGCGTTTTATCTCAGTTTTTTGCCAATAATTTCAGAAAAATATATCGCACGTAGATTATTTACATACCATCTTAAAGAGCAGAAAATCATCTTTTTAATAATTTCAAATTAAATGTTACACGTTCTTTTTCTTAATTTAATAAACATTTCAAATTTATTTCGTACACAATTAGTAACAATGCTTTCTGTTATTGTAATTAAATTCAAACCACTGATCGTTTTATCAAATCCTTCATTCCGGTATTTTTGCCATTGTAAAAGTTATGATAAAAATATTGTTTTCTTTGAATGTTAACGGAAAGGCATAAATTTTATTTAGCTTATATTTCATAGCATATACCTCTTTCAATATGTTTGCACAACAACAGAATGATGTTAATTACTCTCTTTCCGCGATGCTTCATGTATTTTTACAAATTTTTAATGGTCATAATGAGTGTCTGAAATCCTTCAAGATTGTTCAGCCCACTTCCTACCGAAGGGAGAAGGCCTAAGGAGAAAAAGAAAGAACACTATGCGGTTTTTTCCGGTCAGTGACAAAAACACTAATGATAAGAGAATTGTAGTCCAGATAATGGCAAAAATTAAAAGATATGAAAGATTTTCTGCTGTTGCCATAGCAATGATGGGGAGGGGAAAATAGAGTACGAAGGACTACGAGATTCTTGACAGGTGGTTCCAACCAAGGAGAGAAATTGAAGAAGGGTGTTTCACTGCTGGTCCAAAGGTTCAGTTGATTAACGAAAATGAACGAAAGATGCTTCCGCGAAAAACACTTTTAGTAAATTGAAAGTGTTATAAGTACTTGGACTTGAAAATATTTTTAACCCGAGCAAAGCCAGGCATATCCGCTAGTATTACATACATACATACATACATCAAAATATGCATAACCCATTTTTACAATTGCTTGTATTTAAATTTCACCATGCTTTTCTAGTATATGATCAAGTTCAAATGCCTCCTCTTCTTCTAGAGGTGCACCTTTGGTACAGGTACCTTTAAAGGTGCCAAAACAGAAGTGTCTTTCCCGCTTCTTTGGCTTCTTTTTCTATTTTTCCTTCGCTGACTGGACTACTTAGCCTGGGTGACGGAAAACTGCCTACAAAATCCGCATCAGATTTATTTTCTATTCTATCTGATTTTTGCGTGTGAGTACCATCTTTAAAAGAATTAATACGACACATCTTTCCAGACCTTTCAAACAAATATAAGGATCATCATTGGCTTTGTGAACATTCAATTTTAGCTCCTAAGAATCAAAATGTTAATAAAATAAATGAGATTATCCTTAAAAAATTACCAGGAAATTCTATTACATGTTGAAGCTGTGATGGATAAAGAGCAGGATGTATACTATTCTACAGAATTTTTGAATCCACCTGGAATGCCACCACACATGTTGAATCTAAAAGTTGGTTCGTCCATCATGTTACTCAGGAATTTAGATCCACCCAATTTATGCAAAGGGACAAGACTTTGTGTCAGCAAGCTTATGGCCAACATAATTCAAGCAACTATTCTAACAGGCAATAACAAAGGAATGAGCGTTTTCATTCCCCACATTCCTCTTATCCCAAGTGATATGCCATTTGAATTTAAACTCTTTCAATTTCCAGTTCGTCTCGCTTTCGCAATAACAATAAATAAAGCTCAAGTTTAGTTTATTTTAGTTATATTAACATCCCGTTTTGAAGCAACATGAGGGCTATTTTGGGACAGACCTCGTAATTTTGAACCACAGTCAGAAGACGAGGAGGACACCTGAGCTGACACCCCCTCTACAAACTTCCATGACACACCAACTGGAGGACGTTTGGCCACTATGTATGATTTAACATGCAACAGGTCCCATACACAGTGGATCTTCAGTGGAATCGCGCTTCGAACCTGGAACCCTCCGGCCCCAATGCCAAGACCTTGCCATTAGGCCACCGCGGCTTCCTAAATAAAGCTCAAGGTCAATCTCTTAGAGTTGCCGGCATCAAGAAACTCCATGTTTCTCGTATGGCCAATTTTATGTTCCATTCTAGAATGGGAACGCCAAGGAATCTGTACATATATGCTTCAAACGGCGAGACTAAAAATGTCGTTTATCCGAAAGCTCTAGAATAGTCATGGCTCTTATTCATTTTTAAAATTGATATGCAGTTAGTTGTAAAGAAATCTTTGCACATTCTATCGTACTGTTTGACTTTAACAAAGAATAAATGATTATTATAATTTTTACAATCAGTGGTCATCTGATATGTCTGTCTAATTCAACCCAACATCAAATGTCTCTTTAAATCTTATATTTAGCAATTAGGTTTGAATAGCTGTTGTACCCACAGTTCCACTCACATTTATCTATTCTGCATGCATGGGAGAAAAGCAAAAACAGATTCTATTATGTCGCACACATATACTTTTGCTTTGTTATATTCAACTCTTAAGAGTATTTTGCGGTTTAAGAACAAATAAATGCGGCGGCGCCGCGGGTAAAACGGCTAGTGTGAAAATAAAAATTCAATTAAATCTTGGAAAATTTTAATTTGTAAGACATTTGTCAGGATTTTAAGGGAGGGGGGGGAAATTCAAGAAACTTGTACCAGACACTATTATGTGAAGATTGAAAATGGCCTGAGATTTCATAAAATTTTTGGAGTATTATGATATTGAACAATATTTTGACTTTAATATTTTTCCTTGACATTTTCATAACTAAAAATTCTAACTAATATTTCATTAACTTCAAACGATTGATTACTGTTACTATTTTCTTTATATTACATGTTTTGTAATTGATTGTCTATTTATATTATCTATGTTTTAAGAGCTTGTTTTTCAGGAATGGCAACGTTGTTTTAGTTGAGTAGAAAAATGTCTTTAGAATTTGAGTTTAACTTTGTATTCTTCATAGAATAAAAACGGCATTTACCGTCGGTAAATTGGAGATTTCTTATTTAGAATATGAATGAAGAGATTATTTTAGTTTTTAGAGTAATAATTTAGAGACAGTTTTTAAACATCTGGCATCCGCAACGGGGCTCTTACCTGTAAGTAGAGATCTTTCATTTGTTTATAATGGATGTTCTAAAGTCCAAACGATCTCAGTTTAGGAGATTGTTTACAAAAGCTTTAAATGATTTTGAGAAGAGTGAGTTTGATTTATCGATAAATGAAAGAATTTTGAAACTAAAAAGAGAAAGCTAAACCTATGTAGAGATGGAAGAGACTTATAGAGAGGAACTTATCAAAACTGAAAATAATGAAACTATAATAAATAATGAGTTTGACAAATCAGAATGCTATATCGACAAGTGGAGAATAGCAGAGTCCAAGTTAGCTTCTCTTTTAGCTGAAAAAGATAGCAGTTCTGTTGTTAATGAAAGTTTTAATCAAAATGCTATTCTTCGAAATCCAAAGCTTAAACTCCCAACTTTTGATGGGAATATCATGAACTGGTTAGGATATTGGGGCCAGTTTAAAAAGATCGATACCGATCCTAATTTGGATGATCATGATAAATTTGCGTATTTATTGCAATCAATGAAAAAAGGATCATCTGCCGAAGAGTTAATTAAAAGCTTTCCGCCCGGTGGTGAAAGTTATAGCAAAGCTTTACAACAACTACAATCATGTTTTGGTAAAGAAGGTTTTCTGATAGATAACCTCGAGATAGATATGTTAGAGATCTTCTTTCATTAGTGTTATTAAAAAAATTCTGAGCAGAAATTTTCTTTAAGAAAACTTTATGATAACTTGGAATCAAAACTCAGAGCGTTAGAAGTTGTAGGTGTTGCTAGAGATAAATATGCCGCGATGTTGTATCCTTTAGTCGAATCGTCGTTGCCGGATGATACACTAAGAGCATGGCAGAGATTCCGAGCTATTAATCGTGGTCATAGAGAGACCGAAAGTAGTGAGCCAAATAATAAAAAAGAATCAACACATCGCATGGATTTAGATGGTTTGCCTTTGTTCTTGCTTGATGAAATTGAGGGTGAAGAGAGAGTATCTATTGCAATTAAGTGTTTTACAAAATATCAATCTCTTAAGCCCTGGAATACTAAACATGTTGGTTTCAAAACCCGTGGTGAATTTACAGAAGCCCCTTCTGCTTCTACTCTAATAGCAACATCTGAGAAAAATCCAAATGCATGTATTTTTTGTTCTGGAATTCACGAATCTGGTGATTGCTTCAAAGCTAGAAAGATGTCGTCCGAGAAAAGGCAAAAAGCTGTTCAGAACAGTCGCAGTTGCTTTTTATGCTTAGAGAAAGGGCATGTAATAGCTAAATGCAGGAGAAAAACTTCGTGTGGGATTTGTGGCAAAAAACACCACATACTTTTGTGCAGAAATATTCAAGCTCGAACAAAATCTCCAGTTAGTGTTAATGTCAGAAAAGATGAGAGTAAAGAGACGGTACCTCAACGAGATGAAACGCTCGCCAATTTGGCGAGAACCCCAAATGTGTTACTGCAAACTTTAATGGTTACTTTGAGAGGGCGAGATAAAAAACGCCAAGCGCGTGCTATTATCGATTCAGCTTCGCAAAGATCTTATATTTTGAAAAGTACAGCTGATGAAATGCAGTTTGAGAGTTCATGTAAAGAAAAATTGAGCCATTCATTAATCGGTGGGACATGCACTGATATTATAAATCATGATGTTTTCACGGTGTTTTTGTCTAAAACCGATGGAACATATTATTGTAATTTTAAAGCTCTTGGCCAAGATGTAATTTGCAGAAGTATACCACCAGTCGCTAAAGGTGAGTGGTTACAGGAGTTTAGAGAAAGCAATATTTCTTTCTCTGATAAAAATGATGGGCCAATAGAAATACTGATCGGAGCTGACATTGCAGGGAAATTGATGACGGGAGGTTTTAAACTGCTTGCTTCAGGTCCTGCTGCGATAGAAACTAAACTTGGATGGACTGTTTTGGGAAAAAAACCGTATGCCCGAGATCTCAGACAATTCTACACTGCTTGTCACATCCATGTTGAATAAAGAAACATTGATATCTGATCTATGGTCTCTAGATGCACTTAGGATTCTAGATCCCTCAGAGAAGAAAAATAAACTGGAACTTCAAGAAGAGGCAAGAGATCATTTCTTGTCTACTGTAAAAGTTAACGAAGAGGGACGCTTTCAAGTCAATTTGCCATGTCTTGATAACTGTCTACCATTGAAAGATAACCATGACTTAGCTGTTAAAAGATTAGATTCTACAGTAAAACGACTCAAAGCTGAAAAACTTTATGATGCTTATGGAGAAGTTTTTAATGAATGGAAACGACAAGGCATCATAGGAGTAGTACCCAAAAGTGAAATTGATTTGCCATGTCATTATCTACCGCATCGTCACATAGTGAAAGAAAACAGTACAACACGAATTAGGCCAGTTTTTGATGCCTTGGCCAAACAGAAAGGACCACCTAGCCTTAATGACTGTCTAGAAAAAGGACTGAACCTTATTGAACTGATTCCTTCAATCCTTCACAGATTTCGAATGAATCGAACAGAAGTTTCTGCAGATATACGAAAGGCATTTCTACAAATAAGTCTCTACCCTAAAGATATAGACTATTTAAGATTCTTGTGGTATGGAACTGATGGGAAACTGAAGTATTACAGGCATTGCAGGGTAGTATTTGGTGTCACGGGTAGTCCTTTCTTGGTTGTTTCCATGATTCAATACCTTCTAAAGACTAAGACTTTGAAAGAAATAAATGGAAATCCTAAGTATAAAGTAGATATTATTGAGCAATTAAAGAGGAGCTCTTATGTAGATAATTGTTTAGCAAGTGTAAAAAATGAGTTAGAATTGCAACAATTTATACAAGTTGCTTCAGATACCTTAGCTACAAGGAAACTAGAATTACGTGGTTGGGAATATAGTGACCCAACAGATAATTCCTCAAATGCAACAAATGTTCTAGGGATGGTCTGGGAACGTCTAAAAGGGATGATGAAGAGAGTATTAAGAAAAATCCTTGGATGAGCCTGTCTCAATTATGAAGAGATGTACACAGTTTTGTGTAATTGTGCAGCTATATTGAATGACAGACCTTTAACAGTTGTATCTGCGGATTCAAGCCTTACTGCCATAACACCTGCAAACTTTTTACGAGAAATACAAAATAATTCAGTTCCAGTTGTGAAACATGACTTTAATTCTAACTTCTATAAACGTAGATTGCGTTATATTCAAAATGTTTATGAGGCTTTCAGGAAAAGATTTCGACAAGAATATCTAGGAACTTTGAAAACATCAAGGAAAAAGTTTGTTAGAAGTTGTAAATTAAAAGAAGGAGACATTGTTTTAATTGGAAGCGATGACGAAAAAAGATTAAATTGGCCTCTTGGTAAAATCATAAATTATTTCCAGGTACTGACGGTGAAAGTCGATGTGTCAGACTTAAAGTGCAGAATGGAGAAGTCATAAGAGCAGTGCAAAATCTTTATCCTTTGGAGCTATCGTCTACAGAAGAACTTCCATCGAAATTTAATCAGAATTGTCGATGCAAAAATATTTCCCCAGAACAAACTCCATTTGATGATGCAGCTGTAAAATCAGATGGGATGATTCCAGCAGACATCAAGTTACCCACAATAACCAAATCAGGAAGGACAGTTAGAATCCCTCACCGATTGGACCTGTGAGAACAGTGTTTGTTTTTTATTACTTTGAATGTTCAATTCCGAATTTCACATTGCAAGGTGGGAGGATGAACAATATTTTGACTTTAATATTTTTCCTTTACATTTTCATAACTAAAAACTCTAAATAATATTTCATTAACTTCAAACGATTGATTACTGTTACCATTTTCTTTATATTACATGTTTTGTAATTGATTGTCTATTTATATTATCTATGTTTTAAGAGTTTGTTTTTCAGGAATGGCAACGTTGTTTTAGTTGAGTAGAAAAATGTCTTTAGAATTTGAGTTTAACTTTGTATTCTTCATATAATAAAAACGGCAATTAAAGTCGGTAAATTAGAGATTTCTTATTTAGAATATGAATGAAGAGTTTATTTTAGTTTTTAGAGTAATAATTTAGAGACAGTTTTTAAACACATATGCATATTCGAATATTCAACATAATGACAGTTTCAAGTACAATAAATGCTATATAAAAATCTATTTTGATATTTCAGTATTTTTATTAGGCTCACTGGAACTAAGCAATTAAACTAATTAAGTGGAAGTTACAGTAGTTTAACTTAGAACAGTGAAGATAAAAAAGGATTTATTATGTGTATGTTCTATGAAACCAAAATAAACAGATCACCAGCAGACTGATAAGGGTTTATACAATCATTATAAATCATTGATGTAATTTTTATAACATTTTCAAGATGAAGAAACAATAAAGTTTAATTAAAATAATGTGAAAAGTAATAGTTTTATGAAACCTATTAGCAGAAATAAGTATGTACCTTGATTTGCATTGTTTTATTATTTGGTAAATTAGTTAAGATTATGGCAACTAGTTTTTTGTTTAGTTTAATGATCAAATAAACTAAAACAGGAAGTGGATAATATAATGGCAGTGGCAACACATTTTTTTAACTATTTGAATGCTACGAAAGTAAATAACAAAATTCAAGATTACCTCTATTGGTGTTTTTAATGATTCTTTGTTCCTCTGTAAAATACTTATAGCATCTTTATAAGGCATTCTGCAAGAAATAAGTATGCAGCTACAGATTGAAAATATACAGCAAAAACCTACATGTAAAAATATCGTTCAAAATTTCACTCACCTAACAAAAGGTTTTGATGAAAAATTCTTTATGTAATGGTCATAGTTCTTAACGTCTTTAACAATAAAGTCAACTTCTTCAGGACAGTTTTCCATTATAGAATCAGTAACTTTTTTTAGGCATGTTTCAACAATCTATAATTAATATAAATAATACAGATTTTAATTTTGAAAATACATAAAGGTAAGAGTGAAGAAATTCTAAATTTTTCCTTTTTATTTAAGGGTAATTTGAGAATGCTTACAAGAACTAACCTTCAACAATTCCTCAACCTTTTCAATAAAAGCAATTTCTGCCTCAATCATCTGAAATTCACTTGCATGCATTCTTGTTCTTGAAGCTTCTGCTCTGAATGTTGGGCCAAAATTGTATACGTGGGTCAAGGCACTAGTAAAACAATGAAAAACAATTTTACTATAAAAAAGTAAATACTCTGCAATTGAAAAAATGTGCCAAACAATAAGTTATATACTTTAATTAATCTTCAATTATCTTTGAACTGTTATGCTTAGGTCTTGTTTTAATTTGATTACAACACTTTCATAGTTAAAGAAGAGGAGAAACATAACAGTTTAAAATGTGAATAATATTTATAAATAAAATGAAGCTAAATCAAATGTTTTTAAATAAAACATGTCCCTTAAATAGTAAAGAAAACTAAGTTTTTTTTATAATACATAAAGAAAGTATATATTTTATAAAGTCAGAATCAATGTCACTTAAATCTTTTTAAGAGAAAGAAAATTTCATGTAAAATACTCTGCAAATTTCATGCAACAAAATATTGAAAATAATTTTTATTTGTTACAACAGATATTTTTAAATTTTATAATGTTTGAACATTTCCAGAATGAAAAAAAAAAAGCAATCATGTAATAGAAGCAATCATTGTGATCTTAAAGAAAGATCTAAGAATTCATTTGTGACAAAATGTTTGAGACTTTCTGTAGAAATTTTTGTGTGTGTGTTTTTTTATAAAATACTAGCCTGTTCTTCAGAATACATATGACACAGAACTAGTATGTCTATTGTAAAGGTGTATTCAAATATATAAATAACTATATATATTTCTCAAAATATTTTCTCAGTTTTTTTTATTATTATTTTATGATTTTTATTTGAAACAATGATGTTTGTTCATTGTGTTTCAAATGTAATAATTCCTCCATCTTCCAGGAGATGAATTTTGTCGTGTAGGACACATTCAATTGTAATTCAAAATCACTATCATAACTCACACTGGTATTTGATAATTTTTTAAGACTGATATAATCCTTGAAAAAAGAAATTTTGGCTGTGAACAGAAGAGTGGAATGGAAAACCTATGAGAAAAATTTGCAAATTTAAACTGGCAGGATACACTGATATTACTTGAACAATTGTTTAAAAAGAAACAATACATTAATTTAAATAGCCTTTGAGCAGCTTCAAAATGAGACATTAATCAAACAAAAACAGTTCTTAAAAACACATTTTTATTAGCATGTTTAAGAAGTATATTTATTTTTATTTTAATTATTTTCTAATTTTTAATTTATAATTCATTATTATAATATTATGGAATCTTGTAGTAATTTTTTTCGCAAATTCATTACCAGATGCTGCCACTATTATGGAATCAAAATTTAATTAAGTTAATTGAATAGCTGATAAAGTTCTGAAAATATTAAAATACTGCAGTGTCATCAAGAATACATAAGTGTACAAAATGTCAAAACAACAATGTGAATTGTAACATCAGAAAATGAGTGAAAAGTCGATTACAAAATTTAAACTTTACAGACATGAAACAAGTCAAGTTAAATAAAAGTATATAAAAGTAATTTTAGGAAAAACATAGAAAGCTCACCAAGCAATTGACTCTAAATGAAGCTGTCCAGATACAGTGAGAAAAGTTGGAGCTCCAAAAAAGTGCTTCTCTGATATATCACTATGAACACCTGAACAAGGAAGCTCACTTTCATTATTTGAAGGCTGGTCAGTCCTAGTGCTATTAGTATTTATTTCAGCATTTTTTGCCAGCAATGTATCAGCTAGTTTTCCTTTCACCTACATTAAAAAGATACCAATTACAAAGGATAAATTGTGATTTGAACTTCAGAATTATATTTAATTAATGCAATGTGAACCTCCTTTTTTTTATTTACAGAGAAAGTTAATATTGTTGACGCCTACGCATCCTTCCATTTGCCGCGGAGTTTTGCGCCATTTGAGGGTGCAGAGTTTAATGAACTTTAGCTGTCCACTTTCGTGACCTTGGGGGTGCGAAGTTGACTGTAGTTCATTCTCGTTCGGATCACCTAAGCGAACGGACCCCTGTGTCGTATTCCCTCTTGGGAATGAGAATAGTCTCTCTTTAAATGTTACTACTTAAGAATTTATTTAAATTGTGCCGTGATCATTCATGTTTTTGTTTACAATAAATTTATTTAATTAACAGTCCACTGCTCTTATTTACCCTCTGAACTATCCTCCAAATATGATTTCATTTAAATTACAAACTTGGTTTATTTTCCTCTTGATTTTAACCTCTTTATTTAAGTACAGCTTTTCATATTTTTGAGGATACATCAAGTTAGGTATTTGTAACAATGAGATCAAAAATAATTTTTAGTTGACAATCAAAAAATTAAAAAGTGATAAGTCTTGTCTCTTTTCAAGTTTTCAAATCTTATAAACTAGAAAATCACCCATCATGGTATGATGGGTGCATATTGCCTCTTCATTCAAGAGATTTCACATCAAATCTAACTTGTTTAACTAGATATATATGCGAGATAAATGTTTAACATTGATTGAAAACAAATAAAATAAACATATGTATTATAACAGGAAATATTTATTTTATTTACATATTTCTTTATTCAAAAACCTCTTGGAAAACAACATTCAGTGTGCAGTATTTTTCGTTGTTTAACAATTTTCCTTGCACTTCAGATGTCTTTGCATAAATTTTAACATTGCCAAAAATATTATCAAATTATATCATCCCGATTGCAATAAATAATGAGATGCATCATGGTGTCCAAACTATATCATGCGCACGATACACCACTGATGTAATTTACGACTTTCTATTGAAAAACGGAAATTATTTTGAAATAAATGATTAATATAATTTAAAATTTCTCGGGAACTATTGATCATAGCGAGATAAATTATATATCAATGGATAGCAAATTTTATTTCACTATTTTAGAGCTATTAAATTTGAAATTAGAACAACAATTACTCTTTTAAATTTAAAATTACTAAAATTTAGGTTCTCTAACAATGAAATAATGCTGTCTAACGTCTCACAGTGCTATGGCGCGAGTTTTATTGTTAATGATGTCAGAGCATTACCGAGAGATCTGGGCTTTTATATTAGTAAATGTAGAACAGTTAGTAATCTCAAGGTACTTCAAAATATTTTAATGGTATTTCACAATACATACAGTGCAATATTATACAAATATTGTGCAATAACGTATGCTGAAGTACAAATAACTGCTTTTAGAAATAATTATAACATCAATGGATTTGTTTCATAATTAGCAAAGAGGAAAAAAACAGGATAAAAACACTCAGCTCAAAGGAAGAACAAATAAAAATTTAAATTATTTTCATTATTTTATGAGTCGGGTTTTAAAAAGCATACCCAAGCATCCTTACCATTCAAATACTATAAAATGTGAATAAATAATTTTTAATGTGGTAAAAAAGGATCGAAACATTTAGAAATCTTACACTTTATAGAAATTGAAAAAACAAGGAAATAAAATTTCATTACTATCATAGGAACAAAACAAACAGGTCAGAATGCATGTAACAGCTGTATCAGCTGAATGCATTTTGGTTAAAAAATACAAAAATATATAAATACCTCAACTGTGAAAACTTCTCCAGCACCTTCACAGTCATTCTGAGTGATTATAGGGGTGTGAATGAAACAAAACCCTTCATTCTAAAACAATATACTTATATATAGATACTTCAACAAGTTTCAAAAAAATATCAATCAATTAATTTTATAAATTAAACTATTTAAATTAAGACAGAATTTGTGAAAAGATATTGTTTTGTTTTAATAATGGCAGGATTCAAAGCTAACCAAATTTGTCAGGATTTAAAAATCATATTAAAGATGTAAATATTCTTCAAAATCAAGAAATATATGAAAACATTTTATAAAATAGTTGCAAAAAAATCACACAATTAATATATATATCTCTTGGAATAGTATTTATTCAAATAATGTCAGGGAAGAAGAGATAATTTTTTATTTCATTTTACTTTATTTAGTTTTGTTCTAAAGATTTTTGGGAAAGTAAAACTAGTATAATACAAAATTTAATACAAGTAGTGAAGGAAAGAACAGTAAGCATTTAAACTTGCAGATTCAAATAATGATTAAGTATTATACATTTAAATTAAATATTATTTTAGCATTATTATTAAATTAAATAAAATTATAAGAATTGTTTTCACTGAATGGGCTAAGAGGTAAATAAATAATTATGCTCATTATTTTTATTTAGAGAAGAACATAGTTTTAAAAAATTTGCTTAGTATAAAATTATTTTGTTTAAAATAAACTTATGAAAAAAAGATTAAAAGAAAGTTTAATGCATGGAAATTACAGTTACCTGGAAAAAATTATGTACAGCCATAGAAGCATGATTTCTGATTCGAAGAATAGATGAAAATCTTCTCGTTCTTGCTCTCAAATGAGGATACTGTCTGATGTATTCAGAAGAATATTTTTTATGGTTTTCAAATGGATAATGCTAAAAGAAGATTTTTTCATAATTAATAAACAATTATTTCAAAATCATAACGACTCTTTTAATTAAATTAAAAATAATCCTTATTGATTATTAAGAAGCTAAAAAATAGTGGCTACTAAAAAAATCAGAATTCATCTAAAAGAATAATAAATTCATTTAGTATAATTTCTACTCAGTTCATGAACAAAAAATTAATACAAAATGAGTTAATTAATACAAATTTCATAAGCAGAATACAAATCTATTGCAAATTCTTAAGAACTTAAAAACTATTTTAAATAATTTTGAATACAAATTAATAATTCAGGCAAATTTAACAATTAAAGAATAGTAGAGAAAATTTACTTCATCACATGTGCCAAGTGTTTCCCAGGAATCTGCAATTAATTCAATTTCTTGACCTGCATGTGAACTTCCAACAATTGATCCTTGCACTTTCATTGAACTTCCATAATTTGGAGGCCTATATAAAGAATATTTGGCTTATCAACTTGAAAATGATTATTTAAAAAGAATTATTAAAAAGTACCTAATGAAGAAGCACAATATTTTTTTATTTCAAAAATCAAATGGTTGTGGCTATATCTTTAACTCGCAAAGCATTTATAAAGTACTTTCAATAAGCAAATCTAAAGACACCTTACAATGATTATTGCATAAATAATCATGAGCTTAGAAACTTATACACAGATAAAGAAATATGACAGAAATCAGACATTTATTTTGGAGAGTTTGAACCTAGACTTTTTCAAAAGAGATTTTAATGAATATACTTGTATACTGTTCAGGGTTGTGGTGATTTAAATCAGTTGATTAAAATCACTGATTTAAATCGCGATTTAAATCAACTGATTTTTTTAAAAAAAATCACTGATTTAAATCACTTTATTTTAAATATCAAGTTAATCTGTTTTCATGAAATAAAATTGTTCTTGTATCTTTAAATAGTGATTTTAAAATATTTTTAAATGAATATTTAAAGAAAGAATATATAGAACATAAAAAAACATTTCATCGAATTGATGTAACTAGAGTACTTTCCATATCTTTATTTTTGAGAATGCAAGCAAATTAGAATTTAACCCTTTGCGACGCAAGGCAATAATTTTTTCGAAATATGATGAGAAAACATCATGAATGGGTTTAGTTCATTGTCTAGACATAGAATCTACAAAAAAATATTTTTTAAAAAACTTGCTTCATTCCAGGAAGGGGGGGGAGGACCCGAAAGGGTCACCTCCTCATGAGAACCCCCTTAGATACAGCCACCTTCATACACTAGAAAATTATTGTTGAATCTTACAGAAAATTATAAATTAAAACTTCAAGAATATTGGAGCAAAATTTTCGAGTTAAATTGATGAAATTTTTAAACGTCCAGAACTAAAAAATTTCTTATCTCCGAGTCAAGGAAATTTCCCAAACTTTATCTCTAATAATTCCTATTCTGAAACAAAATTTCATAAGACTGCCATATACATTCTAACAGGAGTACTATTAGCCCTATCCTAAACCTATTATTTTCTATTTATAGTTGAATTGAACGGTTGAGAAGCAAGTGAAATTAGGTGTGCCATTAACTGGCACACTTCGAGCAAAGGGTTAAATAAATCTCTAATGAGCAACACAATAAAATGCAAAGTATGAGAGACTCCTTTTTTTTATAAAATAAATATTGTGAAAGGATCATGTTCACAAAGAAAGAACATAGTAAAATGCAGTGAGTTTCTTTTTAATATTGGAGAAACTAAATAGTGTTGGGGACAACAAATTTTTATATTGCAATAATGTTCCAATGTAAGATAATTAAGTAATGCATATAAATGCTCCAAAGGATATACAAACATCTACATAGTGCATTTTAAACTATGATCTATACTTATAAAAGGCAATGTTTGCGAACTTGTGCGCAATGTCCAGACGAATCTATCACACAGTCATGAAATTTGGCACACAGGTAGTCCTGATGGTGACTCAATGAACCTTGAAGCCTGAATTTAAAATTTTATCTAATTTTTTTTTTTTATTTCATGTTTTGGGTTGAACAGATTAGGAGTAGAGAAAGCTCCAAAACTTGTGTTTGTAATGAAACAAATGAACAGCTGAGTGTAAAATTCCATAATATTGTAACTGAGTGTAAAATACAATAATATATCTACAGACAAGAAATGACAAATTGTTCCTATTTTCCTTAATAAAATTGTATTATATTTTAAAAGTATATTATTGTTATATTTTAGTTCACAAATATTTTTTAAATAGTTGTTACATTTTTGAATTAAATTTTTTGAATTTGTTTTTTTTTCAAAGAAAGTACACCTTAATGACTGGTATATATATATATATATATATATATATATATATATATATATATATATATATATAAGTATATATATATATATATAAGTCTATGACTGTAACGCTCATTGTCTAATATACAAATGTTAAATAAATATATATATATAGTTTTTTAAAAAAATCATTAAAATCAAAAAAATCTTGATTTAAATCAAAAAAATCCGATTTAAATCAAATAAATCGATTTTTTTTAAAAAAATCAAAAAAATCGACAACCCTGATACTGTTAGTGAACAACAATAATGTTTATTAATTTTATACATAAGCTAATTTGTATTATGTATATGCAATTGCATGCTACATACATATATACTCATTATATGATCATTTCTTGATGGCATTACAATCACTTTATTAATTGATTTATTTGAAGTTATAAAAAATTTAAAAAGCATCAGAAAAAGTTATAGATAAGATTAATGTTAATTGTATGTTTGAAGTATTTTTATCTTTAATGAATGAAAGATGATTTTCAATAGATCAAAGCCATGACCATTCATACAATATTTTTGAACAATGGTGGCACATGCTACCAGGAAGTGTCAAATGGAGAAAAGGCACTGTGAGAAAAGGCACTCACAGGCTTTATACTTTCAAAACTGGAATTCACCTCACCTTTGATAGTTCAGCAGTTTTATTGGGGTTTGGTAAAAATGAAGATTTGCAAAACTCATAAGTTACAGTAGAAGACATTTTATCCTACATAATGTTCTTTTATGTTCAAAATTAAATTGTGTGAAAAAGAATCATCATACATATATAGGTACGATGCAGCAAAACAACTTCAATAAAAGTTATCAGAAGTATTAAATAATAACAATATATACAACAAAAAAGATCAATGACAAATCATAAGGAATCTTACACTTCAACAAATAGTATTATAAAATAATAATGATGAATTAAGCCAATTAAAGACAAAAAAAACTAGACACCTAAACAAAGTATTACATTAAAATTTAAAATATAAGATATTATAAACTGAGATTTAGTAATTTCAACTTGAAGGATTATATTTTTTTCCATAAATCAAAAAAATAAAATCATAGCATCTATGTATATCTATAAAAACTTTCTATAATAATAAGAGAAATTAAAACATACTTTACATTATGAGCATTAATTACAATTTGCAATCTGTCCAGACAAGTTCCGTCAATCAGATCCACAAAAAATAATTCCTTATATTTTCTTACAGCTTGTACCCAGCCCTGCAATGAGTATCATGATAAAACCAGCTTTTTAAAACTAATAAAAAAAATGAAGGAATAGAAGGAATGGGAAATATTAGATAGGACACAAGCAAAAATATATACTAGCCAAAAGTTGAAGTAATAATATACAAAAACTTAAATAATAATCCTGGGAAGTTTAACATACAAGGAGAGAGCAAATACCGAGGAGAGCAAAAAGACATACATCCAGCTAGCAAAAAAAAGTGAAGTATAAAGGGTGAAGTCATACTTAGATGAAATGTAATACAGTAAATTCTCGATTATCCGGCATTCAGGTATCCAGAAAGCTTAACTAACCGGGAAAACTAGAAAATTAGTTTTTCTAAAAATTTTACATCCATGCACCAAAATTTAGCACGCGCTGTTCCATTCACTTGGACAATTTATTTCTGGAATGAAACATCCGCTCCACACGGAGGGGCATAGAAGGAAAAAACAGCAATATAAAGTACTGTGGCATACACAGACTTGTTTTATGGGTGGGTGGGGGAGGGGCTCAAAAGCAAAAGTGTGAACCAAAAGGTTCTCACCTTTCGCCGAAAAACGAGACCTAAAAACAAAATGGACAACCCCCCAAAAAAAGGTAAAGGGACAAAATCGTTTTAAAAAAATAGCTCATGGGGGATTACTCCAGATTGGTAAGTCTCTTTCTTTTCCATTATTTATTTACTCTCCGAATATCGGCAAATATTGATTCCGATTATGTAATATCACGTGTGGGAGAATTGGAGGAGTGCTATTGCGCAATAACCCTTGCGATTTTTTAAAAGATAATTAGTTTTGATATTCAATCTGAGATTTGTTTCTGATCACTTAAAAGAGTTTCATTATGCTTGCTAAGAAGAATATTTTTCAATTTCGTCAGCTATTTTTATACGTTTATATTTTTACAATCTACATATTTATGGTAAAAATTCGGCTACAGATTATACTTTTTTTTTCATCATCAATATTAAATTTAAAACTTCATAATGTTTTGTAAATACAATGTCATGGAAGATACAGAAGTATTCTTAAAAATTATATTTAATGCACATTTCAAAATGACAAAAACAAATTATTTGGCCTCTCTCTCTATCTGAAAAAAAAAAAAAAGTCTACAATCTACCCCCTCCCCACTTTTTCCGTCACACTCAACTATCTGGACTTTTCAGGTATCCGGAAATCGGCATTTCCCGAGCATGCTGGTTAGTTAAGCTTTTAGCTACTGTATTGAGTCTATTTTAACGCTTTTGTATTCTGAAAAGGTTGACGTCACAGTCCAACCAAAGTAAACACTCTCGGACAGTCATAACAAGGAAAGAACTTGAAGCAAATTTAATTAAACATTGAACAGCTGGAGGGGTGGGTGGGGGTCAACTAGGAGAAGAGGCTTATAAACACCAGTTCATTAATATATATATATATATATATATACTAGAAGATTTGTGCATGTCTAAGACAGGCTTTTAGCTTGCCGATAATATTTCAGATATGATTGTCAATGCCTAAGAAATAACAAAAGCATGAAAAACAGAAATGATGAATCAATTGACACTAACTTTCGTTTTGCAAAATATATAAATATTTAAATCCAAAATTAAGAATTAATTCTAATGAATTAAATATTTGTGATTTGAATTCTGTTTAATGTCTTTTGGCTTTGTCTCGCCTTCCATTGTGCAAATCTCTCTCTTGCTAACCTTCGTTTCCTTGCAGTGAGATCTTCTCTATCCATATTGTTTAGCAATACTCAAATCAAAACTAATCACTAAATCTTTATAACATTTAAGATAACAACTTTGCTCTTAAATATTCAATTCAAAAATTAAGTACATAAAAGGAAGAAAATATTGGATACACCATTGGAATAGAGAGACAAAATACTTTCTCTTTCAAAGATAAAGGAAATTCACTTCAGCGCTCTCCAAATTCTAAGAAACAGAAACCCCTTCCCTGTTCCCCAAAGCCACTCTAACGAAGAAAGCACATGCTGCAGGTGTCAATTACCCTAGTTTGGTGGCACGTAACCACACCCACACTCCTGAGCGTTAGTTTCATGCATGGACAAATTATAATATATATATTTAGGTATCAAAGAAACAAGATTAAATGTCTCTTCCATAGAGGTCAAACTTAAAAGAGGCAAGGTCAGCTAGGTTACATATTTTCATATTTAGAAAAGTTCTAGAAAAAGTTTGTACAGTTTTGATTCAAGAAAGATGCGAGCGAACTAGATTTGTTGTGATGAACATCTACTTAATTTCTTAAAATGAAACCAAATAGAAATTCTGATTCAAATATAATTCAAGGGTTAACCTGGAGTTTAGGGTGCATACTCACTTTGTTTGCCTTAAGCTAGCCAATTGTTTGTCACCAAGAGAGTGCCAGACCATTTGTTTTGGCTGCGAGTTGAAAATTTTTTCAGTGTCATTTGCGCATGCTCCTACAGTGATTTGTTTACTATACTCAAAGACAGGCCAAGAATATAACAGAGATTATGGTATGCTTCCGGCACTGCACCGATGAATGACGTAGTTGGTGTTTCTACGCGTTTTGGGATTACTTTTTTTTAGAATTCACCAACAACCAGAAGTAGATTTTCTTTGCTTCGTGTGTGCCAACGTTTCGTTCTCAAAGAAAAAAGAGAAAGTTGCTTGGTGGATCGATTTTTTTTTAATAATACATTGTTTTTAAGTACATAATTTGTGCATTATTAATTAAAGGAAACCTGAGAAATATCAATAGTAGACACTTGACACTATATTTAAAATTGTATACAGCAGAAGATTCTATGCAAAAAAAAGAAAGAAAAAGAATTGATTACACCAACCATGCTTTCATGTTGTTATCTTGAAATAAAGGATGTATAAATTTTTTAATAATTAAAAGGAAATTTAATTTTTAAAAAACTAAAATATTTACAATGAATAATGCTCGAATAATAATCGAATTACACCTCAAATTTTAAATTATATATTCAGTAAAACTTTTTTTTCACTCTTCTAATACTGAATTTTGAGAAGTTAAGGTACGTTACATTGAATGTTTTATATTATACAGCATAACCGAAAGCTTTATATCCTATTTTAAATATTTTTCTTAACACTCTTATAATATTTTTCATTGTATGCAAATATTTTTGGATAAACTTGCGCACAAATAAATCCGATAAATCTAGAGTTTAACATTAGTTTAGCTCGGTAGCCCCCTCTAGATTCGCCACTGTTTATATATGTACAAAAAATGATGCAAATACTGAAAAAAGATTAAATCAATAAATAATTTCAAAAGCAGCAATATTTTAGAAGTTGCTACCATATAAAAATGATAAAAAGAAATTAATTAAGAGCAATAAATTCTGTTACGTTTTCTGAGTAACCATAATCACGCGAGCACTGAGAGAGATTACTCGCCAAAATGTGAACTCCGAAGAGACAGGAAAAAAAAGCCTTTTCCCCCAATGCTCAAGGTCGTTTTGGAACTGACGTAATTTCAGACGTAAGGTGGGAAAAAAAGATTTATGAAATTAAATAACATAGGTTCTGAAAATAGATTTTTATTGCAGAGAATATAGGTTATTGGCATTTAAAGCAAAATTCTGTTCAAATATGTCAATTGCTTTTAAAATACATTAGGATAATTGCAGGACTATTTCACTCGGCGGAAGAATACCATCCATAGCTTCCACTGTATAACATTCTTGAGTTGTCTTGGACTATAGTCTAATGGTGCATGCCCTTAATTTCACCTCATTTCCATTTGCCTCATTTGATTGACCGGCATACGAATTTGAATACTACTTTGTTTTGAATTCTTGATCATTTACCAAACGATTTTTTTCAATAACCATTCACTTCTCTTCTGAAGATTTTTGTTCATTGAATTTACTGATTATCTTTCTCTGTGTTTCTGATTATGGCTTCCAAATATTGAACAAGGAATGTTTTTTCTGGAAGCAATGGTTTCCTAGCATCGTCTTTAGATGTCATGTTTTTCCTGTGTGTTTCATTTCTCAATGAAAAAGCGAAGCTACAAAGGGCCTGCTTTGCTGAAAGCGAAGCCGCTGATGTTTTATTAAGTTAAAAAAATTTGCCCAGTGCACACTTGCAATACCGAAGGCATTGCGGGCTCAATCTCTCGTTTAGAGACACTGTAGGCATTGAATGCACAAGAAACCTATAAAAAAATTCACTGCGCATCCTAAACTGTGTTTGGTGATGGCAAATAAAATTGTGCCAACGAAAATTGGCGAGAAAATAGTATGTACCCAAAGCTCCAGGTTTACCAAGGCATATTCTTAATAGTACTTAAATGCTGTTTCATATAAAAAAAATACACATGCAACATATCATTATGAAAATATAAACAATATCTACTTTAAAAAAAAAAAAGTAACAATGGCTAGATTGCATTGAATATTTCTCAGAATTCATGCCTACTCGACTATGTCTCATTAAATGCCATCGAACTGAAGAAATTAGCAAAAACCAAGGATCTTAATGAACACAGAAGTTCTTACTGTTTGTGCATGCATATTTGAACTTTAAAGAATAATAAATTATATTAATAAAATTAGCAATAATTTGAAAAAAAATTAATGCTCTACTAGTAAATCAAAAAATAAAAATGTACACAAAAAATACACTCATTCAACATATGAATGAATAATATAAATTAGTACCTGGACTAATACTTTTTGATTTACAGGCTTTTTAAGCAAAGTTTCTTTCACAGTAAAAGAAGATACAGAACAGAATCGTCTTGACAAAGCTGACACGATGTAAGATGATCGCAGCATTGTTTAAAAATTCTTTCTTATAAAAAATTATTAATTTTATGAAAAACACTAAAAATAATTTTTGAAAACAAAAATCCCCCACTCTGATGGGTAGCGTTATATATAGGCACCGCCTCAGGCTGCGCACTCTTTTCTGTGCCCTGAAGCGACAAACATGATTGATTATCCAGAGGGCGCTGGCAGCAGATGCGTACAAATGGGGTTGCAAGATTTGGCGCTTACGCGTACTTTCCTTCCCTATTGGAAATGAAATTATCCTGTTTTTCTCAAGTCCAATTTTGTGAATGTTTTCACAGGTCGCGCCGGACTGCTAAATGTATGCTTTCGTCCACGAAATAAAATTTTTTATACGCTTTCTGAAATACATATATCTCATTGATATTTTTTTAATTAAATAAAAGTATATATTGTAATTAAATAAATTTTATAATTTATTTAATTCTGAATCTGCTTTCTGAAATACATATATCTTATTCATAATTTTTTAATTAAATAAAAAAGTTTATATTGTATAAAAGTATATATTGAAGCAATCAAAATATTTATTTGTTAAAATTTGTTAAACAATTTAAAGCAACATATATTGATATTATCTGAGATTCATAAAAGTTCAGTAGTAATTGCTTAGAAATGTAATTAGGGAAAGATCGTAGTGTGTGTTTTTTATGTGAATTTAATCCCTTTCGATATATCACCTATTTCTACTTGACCTTCAGTTTTAAAATACTTTATATGTAGAGTGTTGTGTTGTAGATTTCATTTTGTTATGATCTCTAGTCAGGAAATGAAAATTTGTCATTATAATAATAAATAATACACATTCTTGGTTAGCAGTGGCAGAATCAGCTACTCCATACATGTACAACTGCACCAGTTATCCCACTGTGTGTATATATCATCATAACTGCTTCTGAGCATGTTCTCACATATTGCCTTTCATATTAACTATCACATCTAAAAATATTTAACTAATGTTGAAGAGAACAAGACAAACACATGTTTTTTCCACGCCTTTCTCCTTTCGATTGATTATAGTACAAAAAAAAAGAAAAGAAATTACTGCATTTTTATTTATTTTGTCTGAAATTTCATATTCATTCAAACTTTAACTCACAAATAGAATGCGAAATAAAAAGAGTTTTACCAAACACTTTTTATATGTTTAGTTCTTAAAAAAAAAACTATGAATACAACTGGTTATTTTATTATGTCCTGTTTTTCAAATCAATCATCTACAAGGAAGTAAACAAACCTTAAATCTTCTTGTCAACCGTTTTATTGAGATTGTTACATTTGACTCAAGCCATTACATTGCGGTGTACAAGCTAGAGATGCAAGTTTGCTTTCCTTTTTCAGTTACTTTAAAATGAGACATTGGTTTTTTTCCCTTGTTAATTTTCAAAGCTTTATTTACTTATCATCGTTTTTCATATTCCTTTTTCATATAGGTTTTGATATTTTCAGTATAATTAGAGCTTATTGAATTTAAAACTACAAATTGAACATGCACAAATGTTTAACATTCTATCTAAAAAAAGCATAAACCTTCATTAGTTGACTTATCGATGCCCATACTAATTTAAAACGACAGGAAGCATCAAATTCATTAGAATTGTAGTTATTTTAAAGATTTATATAGTTTGTAAATGTTTAAAACCATTGGTTTTACTACTTTTCTTCAATGATTTTTTGGCAAAAATTTGGCCTAGATTTATGTATTTTATTTTGGCTTCATGCAATGATCCAGTTGTTGACTTCTGATCTTAGATATTCATTCTTAATTTTCTTTTACGTGTAATAGTATAACAAATTGTTGCAAAAAAACATAGAGTTGTTGGAAATTTTTTAATTTTTTTTTAATTTTAAAGATTATTAAAGTAGAACAGAAATGGAACCAACCCAAAACGTAAAAAAAAAAATTGGTTTTTTTTTCGTGTTTGTTCTTTTCTGAAATATTATGTATAATCTGCTAATTTTGCTGCTATAGTAATTAATCTAGGAGATATAAACTGACCAGTAGAATGCAATTATATTACTTTGTAAGATATTCATAAAAAAGTTAAAGATTTTCAATTAATACATGACCAAAATTGTTATTACGTTAAATGAATTTAAAATGAAACATTTTAAAAAAAATTAATAAGCAAAGTGCATTTAAACAGTTCAGTCAGTGCATTCATAAAATGAGAATTCTTTTAAAAGTTTTATTAGTCTGACAAGAAAAAAAATGACTATTATATTTCAGCATTTTTGTATTTCAGAATTTCTTTTCACTGATCTTATTATGAATGTCAATTGCAATGAAATAATTTTCGTGTTATTTTGTCCCAGAATAGTACAAGTTGTCTTGTTAAATACATAGTTATTAATAAAATTACATAACATAAAAAAGAAAACGGTCATAATTATATATTTATTTTCTTTTCAAAATTAGCATCACAGTAGTTATTATGAATAGCTATGCGGATACAAATCGAAATCGGAAATCAACTTAAAATTCTTCATTCTGTTTTTGTATTGTTTAATAAAGTAATTCTGTAAATAGATCATCAAAAAATATTATATAAACAACCTGTGTATATATAACTAAATGAAGATTTTGTGCTTCATCATGAAATCGAAATGGATTTCCTACTTCAGTCACCACTACCTGTTTAATCCTTGAAAACACCATAGAATTGATTTCTAGACATTCTTGTATTTATTAAAACTAATAGTTTGATGACTAATGATTAAAACAAATATTCTAGGATAAATAATAAATTTTCTGCCCTCTTATATTCATTTTATGGAATATTAATCAACATGGGTTGCAAATAGTTTGTAACTTACGCTTACTTGAATTAGTGACCTTTCATCCAGACAAGCTCCAACAAATTTTTTAAATATAGTTAAATTTATATATCTTCTTCTTATTACATTATTATTTGTAATAAAATATTTAGAGTTCCAACTAAAATTAGAAAATGAAAATGAATTCAAAAAAAGGCAATTTATTTAAAATCTGGGAATTATGTTTAAATTTAAAGTATTGTCATAGTACCATATTGGGAATGTGTCCACTTTTTTAGAAATACCAAAGCAGCAGTGGTAATTTCAAAAAAGAGATAAAAATCCTCCACAAATAAAAGATTTACGTCTCCGCAGAGATGTTACCTAACTAGTAAAAAAAACTTGAAGAAAGTTGAACCAAAGTTGAAACTTTAATGTTTTAAACCATTTCTTTTCAAAAAATTCACTCAACACATATATACTTTATCCTTATTAAAGTTCTCATTGAATGTCAATCTTTATTTGTAAATTAATATTGTAAGTAATCAGTAATACTCTGAAATTATTTAAATTACCTGTAAGTGAGAAAGGCTATATGAAAAGGATATGAGGAATTGAACATAATTTTTCTGAATATTTATCATCGATTTCTTTCATGCACAAATAAAAAAAGTTATTTTTAAATATTTTATGGAAGTAGTGGAATTCTGTTAAAATAATAATTAAACAGTATTTATGGCTGTTACAAATGTATTTCTCCTTTATTGATGTATCAGTTAACTGACACAAATGAATATATGCTAAGGCTTTTGATATTTGTATGAGTAATTGATTTTTAAAAAAAACATCTAATTCTGAAAATAAAGAAATTCTGTCTGATATTTAGTTTCAAATAATAAAAGAAAAGTGAGGTAACTTGGAATTAGAAGCCTGAAAGTTCATGATAATTATTAAAATACACATAGTAGAATAAAGTCGAAGAGGAAATTTAAAACATTTTGGTACTGGATACAAAATGTATTTCCTCTTTATTGATGTTCAAGAACTGACACAAATGAATATATGCATGGTGCTTTGATATTTGTACGAGCAATTGATTTTTTTGAAAATATATTTACTTCTGACAAGAAAGTTCGTCTGCTATTAATTTTGGATGGCATGAAAAAGAAAATTTGGAATTGTGGGTTTCGAAAGCTCATGATAATTATTAAAATGCAGACAGGAAAGTCTAAAGAGGAAAACCTTAAAAAATCTTCGTTTAAGCATAAATAATCGTGGAATATTCACAGCTAATTTCAGACAGTTTATTGTAATTAAAGTCAAATTCAGCAATTTCAAGAAAAATTAAAACAATTTATATTTGATAAATTATTTAGCGTGAAATTTTCAACTGTTGACGATAATAAATTTTAGAAAGAAACTCTTCTATCATCATGAGTTATCTAAACTTTGATGATGCAAATAAAAGTTTAGGTTTTTAAGAGATCAAACTAAACATTGAGTTAGTTATTTGGTTAATTTTCTCATAAAATCATCATCATTTAGTATAGCAGTTAATATGTTATACAAGATATTATTACAGTTCTTAGAACAGAAATTCATTAGCTATTGCAGGACAAAAATATGTAGCTTTAAATTAATTGTTGGTAAAATAAAAGTTGAAAGAGTTTTTAAAGAAAGTCTTTATGCCAAAAACTTAAATGGATCATCTCACTTGAATAGACCCTAAAAAGCAATTCAAGTACTGAAATGTGAATATCACATTTATAAGCAGGCAAGTCAACCTTTAATGTTAGAGAAAACAAAGCAACATTAATTGAGAAGATATTGTTAAAAATGCTGAGGAACAAAATAAGAAACTCTTGTCTTTACAGTCACTCATTTAATAACAAACATTTGCTTTGTTTCATTTTTAAAGGGAATGGCAGTATATTATAACATAATTCTAATATTACTTTGGTTGAAAAATTAAATATTGTTATTTCATCTGCCAAAGAAATCCAACTTCATTCTGATAGAGATTATATGTATTAAATTTAACTGGAAATTGAACATCTTAAATGTAGTATGTTCTTTAATTCATCTAATTAGCTTATCATAGAAAAACTGTACGATTTTCCGTGTCCGAACAACCATCAGCATCAATATTATACAAGAGCCTTTTTCCAATGTATCATCTTATGTCAGGAGAAAAATCTCTGCAATGTAAATCTTTTTGTCTGCAATGAAAGGGTAATGGGAATCAGGAAAAAGTAAAGGTTTTTCCATTTCTCATTCCTGCTTTGGGTTTTACTATGACTAAATTCTTTTTAGGAATTGCTATGGCTGGAATATCCACAAAAGGAAACAAATCAGTATACACACAATGTTTCTTCTACTTCTGCTGATGAAGAACAAAAGCTATCAACTCAATTTCATATAAATTTTGAAATGTTTACTTGACAGAAAATAGTTGCTATTAATTTAATATTTTCCTAAATAGAATTAACCTGTGGGTACATTCGATAGTGTAATAATATATCTCATCACCTTTGTTTTTTTTACCGCTTTTAGAATGCTGTAATTGAATGTGTTTGAAAAAAAGGAGAGGGTAGGTGTGTGGTTACACTGTAAATGATTTCTCTGCAATATGAATTGTTAAAGCAGGACATTTTTTATTTATCATTTTCGATTTTTATCAAACTTGAAACAAGTCACTAAATGCAAAACCAGCAAAATTTTTTAAGGCCCCATTAAGAATATTGTAAAATGAGTTAGAATTTATATTATTATGCTTCAAATAGAAAACTACTAAAGCTATTATTCTCTTTCATAAATGCAGTTAAAAATAAAATATTTAGGAGTTTCAACTACAATTGAAATAAAAAATGCATTCAAAAAAAAAAAAAAAAAAAAAAAAAAAAAAAAAAAAAAAAAAAAAACGCGAGAGAAAAATTAAGATAAGAAATCGAATATTTTGCAAACTTGTGAGTATGTGGAAATGCAGTTAAAATCCCTGAAAAATTGAATTTATTTCCAGTAACAGTAACAGCACTCAGTTACAAACATCTTTCTTGTTTGACAAGAGAGTATTAAAAAAAAAAAATGATGAAATTAAGTTGTAATTAGCATAATTAAATCCCATACTGCATTTATTAAAGAATTGTTCAAATCAGTAATGTTCTTTTATTAACAAAAATTTTACTTATGTTGGAAATCATTGTTTTCCTAACATCAAACTGAATATTACAGTATGAATATCCTTTTGTGTAAAATTAAGTAACCACTTATTTTACACAAAAAGATATTTTTAATCTCTTGTTACTAACCGAACTAAATTATTTAAGGAAGTTCACTACTAAATTAAATAGCTTAATCAGATAATAAAAAAATATAATATATTGTACATATTTTAATCCCACTTATAGTTTTATTGTTTTCAATGAAAAGGTGTCCTTTTTTTTCGAAAATGCTTCGAACATTCAACACGCAATTTCATCCGCATCTAATGAATTCGTATAACTGACATTTTAAATAGCTTAATCACATAATAAATAATATAATATATTGAACATATTTTTAATCCCACTTACAGTTTTATTGTTTTTATACAAAAAGTATCCTTTTTTTTTCGAAAATTCAACGTGCGTACCAATTGTCACACACAACACCGGAATCTAATGAATTCGTATAGCTGACAATTTAAATCTCTATGTAAACATTTAGATTATTAAAGGTTCTAAAAATCGTTTAACAGAAATCAAATCTGCATTACAAAACCGAATATTTTTTAAAAAACGTGATCGTGTGTGCGTAACATACACATCCACGCCACAAACATCCGCACATTCATACGTCTGAAGAAGAAATAACTTAACTTGGCGATATGTATAAATGCTCCGCTTGTTGGCGAAAACGTAATCCATGCGTACAACCATACAGCAGGAGAAACCTCTCAATTGCTTTCCCCCTTTCCACTCCCATTTTGTTCTGCGGAGCCTAAGAATAGTGCCTATCGATAAGGAGTCTACACTCTGATTCTCCATTTGTTTACTAACAAATTTTACCGGTGTTGCCAGTGTACGTAACAGACATACAAGGTACAGATAATTCGCTATTTGAATTAATGTCTTACTGGAACAAATGAAATAAACCCGGACTAAATATTTATAGACGTGTTTTCTGTTTCGTTTATTTAAATCAAATACGTCAACTACGTACGTAATTCCGGTGTATGGAATCTTCAATGAGGAAGTACAAAAGTAATCCAATTTTAATAAATATTCCTGCTATTGTCATTTTTCAATATTTGTTCTAAATAAGTGTGATTATCGGGTCTATTCTGGTACCCCCGGTTGGGTCGGTTTAGTTTTTAGAGTAATAATTTAGAGAGAGTTTTAAACAAGCACTGTACCTGCCGTAAGCTCGTTTCGCTAGTGAGAAGTGTTTGTTTCGATATCAGAAGTTATAAAATTTTCGTTTAAAATGGAAGCTGCTAGGACTTTTAATTGTTTCTGAAGTTGTTGATGAATTAATGGAAAGAGATTTACGACGACAAAGGGTTTATCGGGATAAATGTAACCCATTTGACCAATCTGATGAAGAATTCATTAATTACTTTAGATTGTCGAAATCTGCTGCTTGGTATGTAATTGAATCTCTTGGGAATGATTTGTCAAAGAGAAGCATTGCAGGACATGCATTATCTCCTGAGCAAAAGGTATTTGTTTATGCTGTTTGTATTTTATTGCATTACGTTCATATTTTATAAACCTTTTTTTTTTTGTTGAATTTGTGAAAACTTAAAATAAAATATAGGATAGATGCTCCAGTTTTGGCCACCTTAAGAGAAAATTTGAAATGGAAATTTCACAGTGGATGACTGTTTAAAGCATATTTTATTGGCTTTCTGCTAGTTATAATATTTTTCTGAAGAGAGATTTTTTTAGAGTTATGAATTTTTAAATAAATTAACCCAATTTGCACCATTTTTTGCTACCTCTATGCACCAGTTTTGGTCACATTAATATTGTATTTTTAACAGACATTTTAATGAATTTTAAGTAAAAATAAATCATTTTTATGCAATATATATTTTAGTACATTATTTTCTGTTATTTTGAATGTGATTCTTTTGATGAATTTATAAAGATATGTAATAAAATTTACCTAAGATGATTTTAGCTGCAGATTTCAGTTTTAAAAAATAGAAACAGGAATGCAGAAAACAATAATTTAATTTGGTTGATAAAATACAAACTATATATACTGACATAATTTTTTTTTGATAAAATATGAAACAAGAAATGGGGAGAGGAATAAACTTGCATGCAAAAGCATAGATTTTTTAAAAAATCTTACACATCAAGAATTTGCATTATTGTACTCACTAACAATATCCAAAAATATGTATTTTTATAATTTTTATCTGCAACTTTAATCAAATTCATCATAATCATTTTTAAAATTAGAGCAATCCATGCATATAAAAGAAAATTCCTCATCGCTCGATTCAGGTTCCTCCAGTTGAAATTTTCTAACAGAAATGTGAGGTAAACATTCCAAATGGAGATGTTTTTGACATTCCATTTTGAATGGCCTTAACTGCATTACCAACTTCAGATGGTGAGTAGCAAAATTCTTTTATGGAAATGCTAACTGTTTTCTTATTTTTAATTGGAGCCATTACTATGTAAAATGAAAACAAAGAAAATTAAATCAGTTACTTTTATTTTAGAAACAAAACTAAATCAGTTGCTTTTATTTTAGAAACAAAACTAAATTAGTTGATTTTATTTCATCCAGATATTTTGAAATGTATGTAATGGCTAAAAACACAATAATGAAGTTATGTGGCCAAAACTGGAACATATAGTGTTCCACTTTTGTCCACCTGCATGGCCAAAACTGGCACATATAGTAAATTTAAAGTACCAGTTTTGGCCACCAACCATCTTAAAAATAATTAATTTTGATATGAAATTAGAATAAAAAGAAAGCTTACCTCATAAACCCTAAGGGTAGTCAGTTTTAGATTAATCATTTAATTCTAAGAGCTTCATCATGAAAAACTGTAAATACTTGTTCCTTAACCTTACAGTTGTGAGTATACAATACATGATCATGCATTTAATTTTTTTACAAGTCACATGTTTGAGAAAAATGAACCAATCAGATTGAAAATAGTAAAATAAGGATTGTTTAAAGTATTGGAATGCTTCTTATGAGTTAATTTGAAATTACTGGTTAATTATTGGAAAAACAAATCCAATGTGGCCAAAATTGGAGCATCTACCCTACATAAGTTTATTTTAGCTGCAAGTGTTAGTTATGAGACAGGAATGCAGTCAAAAAACATTTAATGTAGTTGGTAATATGCATGTTGTATGTACTTGCATAAAAAAAGTTTTTTTTAAAAAAAAGGGTGGGGGTGATTTTATCTTCAAATACTTAAAGCATGCCATTAGGAAATAAAAAAAAAATTAAGTTTCAACAGTACATCTGCCTACATCATCTTGCATCTGCTTGGGATTATCTAAAACACTTGTTCCTTCACTTAGGAGCTCTTCGACTCCTTAAACCAATTTCTGCTTTTCTCATCTGTAATATTTGCCTGTGCTTTATTCAAACACTCTGCCTTATAGCTGATTCTCGGATGCCATTTCATAAAATTTATTATGCCACTTTCTGCCTGGCCTTCCATTTTGAAACTGACATTCTATTTCACTGACCTGGATAATCTTGTGAATAAATCAAGAAGTTGGTATTTGACAAGTGAAAATCACATTCTTGAAATTCCCAAAATCAATCTAATCTTCTGCAACATTAAGTGGTCAATTATCTGTTCCTTGATAAAAATACAATTTTTTTTAATGTTTTGAAAACTTGTTAAATTCAGTAACATTTTCTGGTTTTAGGTGTTCTACTTTTTTATGGCTCAGGTACCCATCAACGCTTTACTGGCAATGATAGATATTTAGGGCCGAGTCTGTGACATTTACACATCTGTGAGCAGATGTGTAAATGACGTTTCTATAGCTATTAATACAAAAATGCTACCTTTGTGGATTCAATTTTCATTGAGTAAAGAACATCAAGCTAAAACTAAAATGGACTTTAATTTGAAATTTGGATTTCCTGGTATCATTGGAGCCATTGACTGCACTGATGTAGCTATCGTAACTCCAAATGATAGTCAGGAATACCAAAGTTTCATCTATATGAACAGAAAGCCTTTTTACTCCATTAATGTTCAGTTACCCAGATAGCACGTAAGTTTGCAGCAAGTTTGATTTTGACTTGATATTCCCTTGTCATGGCAAAATTTGACGCGTCAAACTTGAAACGAACTTGTAGCAAGTTCGCTGTGACAACTAGCGCCACCCTCGCTTGCAACGCATTTGCCACAAGTACGCCGTGACAAATAGTGCCACCTCCTTTGCATTGCAAGCTTGCTGTAAGTTTGCGCAACAAGCTTGATGCAAAGATAGCACAAAGAGATAATTATCTTTGTCTCTGTTTTAAAAAAAACATCCGATTTTTAATAGCATCTCCTAGACCGTCCTTCTTTTTATTAATTCAATAAATCAATGATAATTTGTAAAAAAACTAACTTTTTATAAAAAAAAATTTTTGAAACATTTTCCCTTTTTACTAAATATAGCACTCGCACTTTAAAGAAAACTATATCGCCTTTTTCTGAATGTTGAAATTTTAACGTTTATAAACAAAATTAAACCGAAAAAACAGTCAATGTTTGTTGAAAAATAATAACTTATACATTTTGTCCCATTTTAAAGTAGTTACTTTTGAACTCTAATTTCATAATTTATTCTACTAGCAGAACGTAGTTATTAGCGAAAATCGCTCTCTGTTTGACTTCAAATCATATTCTCAACTCAAAAAATTAATGAAATCAAGAAAACAGTTTAAAATAAATCGTATAGGAATCGAATCGAATGATGTATTAGCGAAATCTATTTTCTCCTCTCAGAGTTTAACTGGCCGAGTGGTTAGCGCGTCAGCTTTCGAACCGGGAGGTCGTGAGTTCTAATCCGGGTTGTGTTCGTATTCTGTTTTTGCTATAATTTGCAATGAGTTTGACGCGGCAAACTTGCTGCAAGTTCGTCCTATAGTGACTTCGAGGCTTGCGTTAACTTGCTGCAAGCTTGTTTCACACTTGCACACTTGTCGTGACAAATTTGCCGTGAAGTTTGCTGCAAATTTGCTGCAAACTAAAATTGCTGTCTGGGTAGTAAGTATTTCGTACCTTCCATAATAGTTTATAATTTTAAACTGAATTTGTGATACGGTTGTCTAAATATACATGTACACTTATTATAACCATTGTCTTTGGATTCAGAGGAAATTTCTAAACCATTTTATTTAAATTTTATAAAGGAAATCCTTCAGATATAGAAAATGAAAGGTTTCTAAAGTTACGTAAATCGATGTTAAGATGCAAAGTTTAATTTTTATAAATACTAAATAAATTATTTCCTTTTATCACTCAAAAACATTTGACATTCTTTTAGTATGTCAATGAGACGTTATTATTGAATGTATAAATGGTAAATAGTAAAAAAAAAAAAAACGTTCCCAGATAGCAATTTTAGTTTGCAGCAAGCTTGCCACAAATTTGTCATGACAAGAGTGCAAGTTTGCCACAAATTTGTCATAGCAAGAGTGTAAGCTTGCAGCAAGTTAACAAAAGCTCCGAAGTCACCATGAAACGAACTTGCAGCAAGCTTGCCACAAGCTTGCCGTGCAAACTTATTGCAAATTATAGCAAAAGCAGAGTACGAAACACAACCCGGGATAGAACTCGCGACCTCCCGGTTCCGAAGCGGAGACACTAACCATTGAGACAGTTGAACTCTGAGAGGAGAAGATAGATTTCGCTAATACATCGTTCAATTCGATTCGTCTACGATTTATTTTAAACTGTTTTCTTGATTTCATTAATTTTTTAAATTTTGAGTTGAGAATATGATTTGAAGTCAAAGAGAGAGAGAGAGCGATTTTCGCTAATAACTATAGCTAATAAGTAGAATAAATTATGAAATTAGAGTTCAAAAGTAATTACTTTAAAATGGGACAAAATGTCTAGTTATAATTGTTCAACAAACACTGACTGTTTTTTAGATTTAATTTTGTTTATAAACGTTAAAATTTCAACATTAAGAAAAAGACTATAGTTTTCTTTAAAGTGAGAGTGATATATTTAGTAAAAAGATGGAAAATGTTTCAAAAATTTTTTTATTAAAAAGTTATTTTTTTCACAAATTATCATTGATTTATTGAATTAATAAAAAAGAATTACGGTCTAGGAGATGCTATTAAAAATCGGATGTTTTTTAAAACAGATACAAAGATAATTATCTCTTTATTGTGCTATCTTTGCAGGAAGCTTGTTTTGCAAAATTGCAGCAAGTTTGATTTGCAAAGGAGGTGGCGCTATTTGTCACATCGAACTTGCTACAAGTTCGATTCAAATTTGACGCGTCAAATTTTGCCATGACAAGTCAAAATCAAACTTACGTGCTATCTGGGTATCCCTTTAAAGAATATATGTTATCAACTAGGAAATTTTTTGTCAAGACAATGATCTGATACGTTATTATAATTGTAACTGTTCAAAATACATCAATTACCAGAAAATTTATTTTTCATTGATTTGTGATGTGAACATGAGAATCCTGAACATCAATGCAAAATATCCTGGGAGCACGCATGATGCATTTATATAGAGGCATTCTGCAATCAGAAATGTTTTACTAGCTAACAATGAAGCTGGTTCATGGCTGATAGGTAAATTCTTAATCTTTTTTTTATAATTTATATCTATTGAATTTCTGATACAAATATTAAGTTATACTTAAGTTGTGTCCAAAAGGAAAATTGATGGTTTTTCTAATGAAAAATGGTTTCTTTATGCTTCAAACTCAGAAATTCTTAAATGCAGTTACAATTGTTTTATAATCGTTTGATTTTGTCTTTTAAAACTTACCTTGATTATGCCAAGTATAAGATGTATTATGCAAGAGTGCTGAGGTAAATTTTTCTTCAGTCCAGATATATTCAAATTATATATAATACTAGCTGCATGACCCGGCGTTGCACGGGCAATCTTGAATAATGGGATATTCCCGGGCGGAGAGAAGTGAGATCACGTGAGGCCTTCGGATCCATATTTTTCATATGCCCGACTCCGTTTTTTTTTAACAAATATTGTCACTTACTTTCTCCAAGAAATGTAAATATTCTTTCACACACAAATCTAGTCTTTTTATTACTAATTTTCATATGCCCGCCTCCGATTTATTTTTTTTACATATATTGTCGCTAACGTAAACGTTATGTTCCCCCCAAAACGTATTCTCTTTTCTTTGTTCTTCTGTTTCTTCGGCTCTCCTCTGCTGGCTACGTTGTCCCATTACTGCCATCGTCTATTTCTTTGTTGTTCTGTTTCTTCCGCTCTTCTGTCCTGGCCACGTTGTGCCATAGTTGCAATCGGCGGCTTCTTTCTTCTTCAGTTTCAACAACTCTCCTTTCACGTTTTCTAATTGCCTCCCGTCTACTGGCAACATCCCCTGTAATTCCTCTTTTTCTTTTAGGCATCGGAAA
>BGPR01015753.1:0-21271 GCA_013235015.1 Araneus ventricosus | reverse complement strand
AGACAAGCTTGAGAAAAGCCTGAAACAAGCTTGAGAAAAGCCTGAAACAAGCTTGAGGAAAGCCTGAGACAAGCTTCTAATAAAAGCTTGGGGAAATCTTACTAAAAACCTTACAGAAAACCTTGTTCCTTGTTGACTAGCAAACCTTTCCGAAAGGTTCAACCCTTGTCATGGAAACCTTTGTGACAACCCTTTACCCTTGTCGACGACAAGGTTTCCAAAACCTTTCAGGCAAGCTTTCTTTGCTCTCTGGGGTGTATCTGAAAGACCAGCCACCGCGAATATTAACACGAATACTATGGTCAGATGCAAAATATCCATCACCGGCCCACACACCACCCTTGGTAGGTATAACAGGGGAAGCGAGATCTCGCTTATTTATCCAACGACTTCTCGCCTACGTACTCGCGTTGTCTCATCCGGGCCTCATGACGGACCGGGCTGGAAGGGCAGCTAAATTTCTCTTCCAAGATGCTTCTCCTGCTTTCTAAAGAGCACTGAATGAGGGTTCGGGGCTAAACTAACAAGCAATTAGCTGAGTGGCCCAGAAGAAAGGGATGCATTTTTACTTTCTCGTATACTAAGTATACAAAGAGAAAGTATTGTAGTCGTCAAAAAATTCGAACTCGAGATTTTGACGAATCTCCACGTTTCAGACCTCCCTGAATCCGAAAAACACAATTTTGGAATTATGTCTGTCTGTGTGTCTTTGTGTGTATCTGTGAATACGATAACTCGAAAACTATTAGAGATACAGGGATGAAATTTGGTATGTGAACTTGACACATAATTTGTAGGTTTCTATCAAATTTTGGACAAAATCCGTCCAAGGGAAGTCTGTCTATCTGTCTGACCGCAGTCATGTGAACACTATAACTCAAAAACTTGAATAGCTAGATGAATAAAATTTGGTACACAGTTTTATCGTCATGAATGCAGGTCCGTATAAAATTTTGGGACAAATCCGTCAAAGGGTTGACTGTCTGTCGGTCTGTATAAGCGCATCTCCCACGAGTCCGCTATCTCCACGCGCATGCGTATTGGACGCAATCTTCTGTGCATGATATTTATTGACTCCTGCTTGGCGCTTTTTTTCATCCGACTCTCCGTGCGCATGCGTACTTGGTATCAATCTGTGCACGCGGAAGGATTGTCCTTGAGTGAAGAAAGAGTAGAAATCGGTATGCATTTAATCGGAACGCATCTCTTCGAATTCGATTTTTTACCTAAATATTTTCTGATAGTCATTGGATCCTGGGTTACAATAGGTTCGAGTTTTTTTATCCACGCGGGGAGAGGGGAAACAGCACCTTTTTCGAGAAGTATACGAGAAAGTTTAGGGGAGACCACTCCCGCTGGTTTCAATAGCTGCTGTTGTTGCTTCTCAGCAGCATCTATCCTGCTTTACACGAAATCATTTGCCCCGGTGCACACGTTTCATTTGTGTCGGGCATGTCATTAGCGAAAAAATGTCGGAGCAATTATTAGCGGTATGAAGTACATTGATAACTGTTGGGTATCCCACACGTACTTCCCGCGACGCAATAGCGCTGTTCAAGTAATGAGCGACACTTTTGCTCAGCATTTTCTTCAGGGTTCGGAGAAAATCGGAATAGAATCTGAGGAGCTTGTGCTACCCAAATGCTAACAGTGTACTTCACTCTGTTAACCGCTTTTCCGACATCTAATGTCATTATTGACTTGTCCTGCAGAAACCGCATGTGTGCACCTGGCATTTTGAATGAATGTCTTGTCTTTAAGGGAAAAGAAAGGATAATGCGTAAGAATCGGTGGAGAAGAATACCCGAGATCTTGTTCTGTTGCATTTTCAGGCTAACAAAACAAATTTTAGGGAATTTCTTCTGCCCTCTAAATCGCCGTGTTCCATATTTAGGAATTTCTCTCAAATGAGCAGCGAAGAACGGAAAATAATGAAGGCAGCGGGTGAAATGAAACAAAAAAGAATTGTTGTGCGTCAATGAAAACAATACGGCCATATGATTGCACTGGAAAGATGAACAGATTCTTTTCTTTGTTCTGTTCAGCTAAGCTTGGGGAAAGAAAAGAAAATTTGGCTCCAGATTTCGTTTGAACTGTCTGAGTAGCAAAAAAAGAAAAAGCAAAGAAAGAAATTTTCTGTGTTCTATTCTGCTTTTTTTCTATCCTTAGCAATTTGTTTCCTGTTCCGACTCTCAGATATGAAGCAAATCCGTCGAAATAGGTTTTCATTGACCAGCGATTATTCGAGATAGTCAAGGGAACTATTTACTTGCGGCGGAGTGAGAAATAGTTCTTTCTTCATCACTTTTGAAGCCTGTTTTTCGGACGAGAAATGTACTCAATCACTTTCATTTTCAGGAACATTGTTTAAAATGACTTTTTAAGGGGACATACGACTGTTAAACCTTGAAAGTTTTCGATTTTATGAAAAATATGTATATATATTATTCCCCCGTCTTTTTCTGAACAATTTAAAACAATCAGAACAGAAAATTTCCGTAATTATGAAAGTTATGTAGGGAAAATGTATCAGCTCCTCAACGTAAGCATTGAATATGGCCATATATTTAAAGCGCTATATCTCAAAATGTGTTTTTTTGATATTGAGCGCACGATATCTCAAGAACTATTGAATATTTTGACCTAACATTTTTCACCGAATATGTATTTTGCTATGTTCTACAAATTGAACCACATTTTTGTACATATTTCTCCAAAGAAGTATTTTTTGTGGGGTGAGAAAAGTTGAAATTTTAACTATTTTTAGCATTTTTATTTTAAATTGGTATATAAAATAGAAATGAAATTGAAATGTTGATGAATTGTGGTTCAGTTTCTAAAACAGACTGTTTGGATTACTTAGAGACCCGAAATATTGTGTTTAGATAAATATGTTATCCGTAATCATAAGCGCAAGGTGACTATCTCATTTTTTCTCCAAAAATGATACCCATATTTATTACTCTCTGAAATATATACATATCAATATGAAGGTTGTGTGTAATATAAGAGGAAGAACAGATAGTTTTTCTAGGGGAAAGAAAGTGAGCTTGTGAATTGCATTGTTTCAGAGATATATAATATATCGAATTTGACAGTTTTCCGCCATTTTTTCGAGGTTTAAGAGTCGTATGCCCCCTTACATTTTTTTAAAATGGCTAACTCTAATTCTGTGGCTGTCAGATACTGTTTCTGAAATTTAAAATTGAGTCCTACTGAATTTATATGGAATTCATCTAAGGTGATGAGAATTATTCGAAAGTTAGCAAGCTTTTTTAATAATTGAATTAGTTAATTTTTATAATTTCTTAAAAAAAATATTATTCTATGAACATAAGTCTATGAACATAATTCTCTAATGAAACATAATTCTATGAACTTTTAAAAATCAAATTATCACGATATATTTTACTAATTAATACAGAATTGTGTTACATTTTTGCAATGAAGTCGCTATTTTTCTCATTAGAAAATATTCGCTTTTGCCGTCAATATAAGACTGATGTTAGGATGATGAATGTTTCCATTTTTATTGCGTTTATAGAGTTGTAGGTAAATGATAAAATTTATCATTTTCATTTAAATTTATAGTAAAACAAATTCAAGAACTGGAGTTTTAAATGCTCATAGTTTATGATTTTGTTGTATTCTATATTATTTAATTTCTATTCTATATTATCTAATTTTCGAATAGAAATAAAAAATATCCTTCATGCAGTAGTGCTGAGGAAGAAGACAACATGTAATTTTTGTAACTAATATTTTTAAATTGTCATATAAATTAAAAATGATTGCAACTTTTCCACTGAAGTTTTCAAAATTTCCCATGTCGTTAACATGTGCTCCCGGTTTTACCCCACTATTGGGTAATACCGGGTGGTATGACTTATTTTTATAAAAAATAATTCATAAAACTTTTAATGAAGATGCGACTTTTCTGGAAAGATATATTGTACTCCGATAAACTAGGGATATTTTAATAAAATTTGACAAGTTCTGTGTCGAATATTTTAACTCCAACAGGCCTTCGAACCTTAACTATCCGATTTTACACCACTTTCCCGTATATATTTTAAAATGATATTGAGGGTGATGCCGCAGTTCCATCCATGTCCGTATTGGATAGACAGTCGAATTCTCAGTGTCGCAACCACCAAGACAGAGCTACATTTTTTTTCATTCTCTGGAGAACACTGAATAATGACTCGGAAGCAAATTGACAAGCAATTAAGTGCTATCGCCCGAAGAAAAATAAACCTTCTTAAAAGCTGTTATTGTAAACTCTTAGTGACTTCCTTCTTACCTTACACAACAAAATTATATTCGAAAGTCTTGTTTTCAAAAAAAATAACTAAATCCATTCTATCTATACATGCAGAGATAAGCCGGAAGCTCTTGTGGTTTTATGAAGCGCTTTATACATAGGCATGTATTTTAAATCAAACAGATATAAGTTTGATTTCTTTTTTCTTCGCATTTCACCCATTTTGAAGTCGATGATGCAGGGATATCGAAATTTTTGACAGAGAGAATCGAGGTGTCTGTTTCCACTCGAACGTTGAGTATTTCTTCTTCTGTAAATTTGTTTGTTACGCAGTCATGGCAACGAAAAGCAGATCTTGGACTTTTTTTTGGGGACCTACGTCTACTATTCACAGTACTTCTAGCATAACATTTTAAAATCATAAAATAAAATTTCCAAAATAAGAAAACTTTGCTTTCTCAGTCTTAGATGTCGACAAGGTATAAATAGGACAGAAAAAATGCGACTATTGATTTTATTTCTTTTTCGTTATTATGCAATATTTTCAGCTTAGAATGATTTTGAGCGGATGGATTTAACCCGTTCAAGGTCAGCGTCCTATTTATAGGACAGTAACAAATCTCTTCCATGGTAAATCCAATGCATTCCATTGTTTCTTTTTTGCTTTGTCTGTAGTCAGACATATATTCCCAAATTACTAAACAATTTTTAACCTGCTTATTCCACCTGTTATTCAGATGTTGTCATTTTGAGATTTTTCAGTTGTTCCTTTGATTTATCTTTGAGGTTATGCAAGAAATAAGAAAGAAATATTTATTTTTTGATATTTTGCTGCATTTAAAAAATATTTTAATATATATGTGTAAAAAAGTTTTCTAAAATGTTTTCTAGCGATTTTTCGATACTGTAAAAAAATATATAAATACTACCCTATCGCCCATGTTTTTAAAATTTAATTTTAGCTCACAGTTGTTTTAATTTTGAAAGAGTAAAATCAAGAGAATAATCAAATAAAGAGTAAAAATCAAATAAAAAATGCAATTGCAATTCAAACAAATTCAAAAATATTACAATGTTTTAGTAGCACGCAGGATGCCTCTGCATACGGAAAACAAAGGTAGACAAAAACATTCGAAATGGAGCATAAAGACAAAGACATTCAACCTGAAAAAAACTGTAGCAAAAGAACAAAGAATCCATTCAAGGGTTACATGATCCGCATGAATTCAAAAAAACTTGGGAAATTTTTCTGTAAGAAGATTGACTTTCATCGGAGGAATCTTCCTGTAATCCGAAAGATCCCAAGAGAAGAAATAGACAAAACAAGGAATAATCGCACAATTTTTTATACACAAAAAGAAGAACGCCAATACGATTTATTTTAAATACAATTTAAAGAAAAGTCACCAGCCATCGGGCACAGAAATGCCGTCATAGAAACAAAACATTAATCAAGGAAAAGCGAGAACAAAATGGCCCTACAAGACTAAAAAGAATAATTTTTCCTCTCAAGGAATTCCAAGAAATTCGAAATCTTAATATTGGTGTTTTAATTATAATTCAATAAATTTTAGTGAAATCTATGCTTTAGATTCATTTGGTAGTTTTAAGTGGTGCAATAAGTAAAAAATTAAATAAAATTAAAAGTAAAGAATATAGAAATAAGTAAAGAATCAGGGGTAAAGAAGGAATATTTTTATTTTCTTCTGTCGTATAAAGAGCCTATCGTGGATTTGATCGCGATTTTGCTATTACCTGCCACTGCATCTCTCTGGAAATCGCCGCGTCCTATATTGAAAGAAATGTTCCATTTAGCTAGCGGAAAAATAAAAAAATAAAAAGAATTTACGACCGTCTGAGTTTGGGATAAAGAGAAAAATAAGTCACCGAATTCGGACAAGCACAGTGTTTTAATGTACAGTGACTGAGAATTAATCTTATTGAAAAACAAGAAATAGAATTGTTTCCTTGTTGTTTATTCATCTTCAAAACAATTTAATTAACTTTGTATGAAATACACTTTAAAGTAGAAAAAAATAGCTTAAAAATTGTGTGATCGGTACAATTAAGAAAACTGGTTTCCTAGGTTGGACCACTGGTCCACAAAATTGGACACAACAATTTCTTCTAGCTCCATTTAAGCAAAAATATTGTTTGATTCTCATATTCGCACCAGCACACACTGCAAACCCAAGTATGGCATTTTATGCACTGTATCGATTCTTCTTCCTTTGCTCCATCACAAATGATACGCATCCTTAGTTTTAGTTCTTTTCTATCCAACATTTGATCCCTTTGCTGTGCTTTTATTGTTTATTTTCTTTGACTTGTTCCTCTTCCAATTTATGATTGCTACTAGCGATGATAACTGTTTTCTGATCTATTCCCCTACACGCTTAAACCAAACGAGCGAAATTCGATCCGATGCACAGTGTGTTATTTTCGTAATCTAGAAGCACGATAAAGGTTTTAGACATCTGTTTTAACATAATATAACTATAAATAATAACAATACAACATAATTGAGGTTCAATGAGCAATGAAATAAAGTAAACCATAAAAAATTATAAATATTTAAATTTGTAATTACAAAACAAGTAGAAAGGCAGATAATGTGAATTTTTTCATTCGCTCCCTTTTGGAGTCCTGAAAACGCTCAATTGTATTTAGCGTGAAGTTTCAGATAGTAATCCCATTGATTTAAGCGGTCCAATTTAGGCAACTGTTAATTGTAGCCAAACAAATTGCCCATATAAGTATACAGGGTGAGTTTGACCTAATCTGCCAAAAGAAAGAGGGTGATAGAAGAGCCCATGCGGATCAAAAAAAGTAGCAACCCTGTCGTATTTCTAACCATTTGCAAGTTATGGCAGTTAAAATGAATATGCTGCAGTCGGGAAAAAAAATCCAAATTTCAAAACTTTTTTGACAGACCTACACGCAAAATAATCACATATTTTGAAAGAGCAGGGCAAATCCTATAAGAGGACACCATTTGATACCTGGATTTAAAGCCGAGCTACAAGCGCCGAAACATTGGCGAAATGCAAAATCTAATTGTCGCCAAAATCTTTAATATTGAATACCGCAAACACCGTTCTATAGCTATAATCTGTCAATTTACCAAAATCTTGCCCATTCTGTCAGCTTGTAATCATCATAATAAGTAGTAAAATGTCGCAAGTCCGAAGAGGCTGTGGTCAATCAGTAAAGGTGTCAGAAAAAGAAAATGAAACAAGTCAGTAATACTGCACCTGGATGAAAATGAAATGGAGAAATTATTGCATTGAGAGAATAAGTAGATTCTTCCTTCGTCCTTCTTCCACACGTCTCCTTTTCTGCTCAGTCTGGGAAAGGAAAGAAAATCTGGTTCCAGATTTGATTTGTACTATCTTCAGAAGGAGAAAGACGTTTTCTGTGTGGTCCAACTCTTCCTTTTTTCCTAAAGCGATTTGTTTGCGTCTCCAATTTGTTTCTGATGCTCAGAAAAGAAGTAAAGCCGTGGAAATAGGTTTCCACTGACTGTTGACTAATAGATAGTCTGTTGGCTGAACAGTGAGAAATAGTTGTTTTATTATTTGGAGCTTCTGTTTCCTGCTTTTTTGTGTTTTTCAGTCGAGTCATGGAGATAAGAAAAAGCCGTCTTTCAGCTTGTTTTAAAACGCTTCCGTTCTGTGGTTATCAGATATTGATTCTTACTTTCACATTTAGGTCAAATTTATTTCTTTGGCTTCCAGTTCATATTTAGGTCAAATATATTTCTACAGCATCTATCTGAGCACATAATCTTCAGTTGCAAATTCTCTGAATTTAGAGGGGGAGGGGAAATTAGACCTTCAAAACTTTTGCGCCATGACTTATAAAATTAATTATCGTGGAGAATTTGTGCATGAAATATTATTCTCGGATTGAGGTCTTACTTTCCACACTGGTAAATGATATTAGCCTTTGTCGTTTATACAAGAATTTTTATTTTTGGATAATGAAACCTTCCATTTTCGATTGCATAGAACAACTTCATTTTTAACTCTTTAATTTGACATTTTAAATTGTATTTATACAAGGGCAGATTTTTTAATGGTGGCAACAATGCTGAAGCGACCAGTGACGGCGATTCGGGGGGAGGGCTGTCACCCACACACTTTTTTCGAAAATTTAAATTTTTATTTCATTTTAGTTGCCTAAAACTAGGAAATATGAAAAACAATAGCGTCCAGGAAAACTAACTAATTTTGTAACTAAAATTTTTAATTTTGTTGTCTACCTCTTATACTCCTTTTAAGTGTCTATAAATTTTTTGCCACTTCTCCCCCTACTATTCTCACTCAATCACCGCCATTGGTAGCGACGCCTTAAACTGAGGAATTCAATGCCGTTCATATTTATACCAAAGGCAAGGCAAATGCCTACCCAACCTCAGAGCAAATGAAGTCGTTCTTCCACCTGCATGCGCGTGCGCAGTGGTAAGAGGGAAAGCAATAGTGAACCAGAGGTCGCGGTCTGCAAGAAGCTTGCGATGCATCTTCTTTGTCTTAAGGCTATATCTAAAGAGCAGCGTGGCGTCAGCGATTTCCGTGTACACTGGGGTAATGCCACTCGCCAAAGGTTTCTCGTCACGTGACGCATTGAGACAATCGGCCAGATAGGATTTTGGTATCGTGGAAGGCGAACTGCGGGACCGTCGAAGTCCCACCCGATGGGTTCGAATTTTCGCTTCTGACAGTTTTCCTTTACTATTGTTTATATTTTTAATCCGATTGAATTTAGTCCATGATTTCGGGCATCTTGTCTCACCGGTCACGCGACGAGAAGCTTTTGACGAGTAGCATTACGGCAGTGTGCACGGAAATCGCTGACGCAGTGTTGCCCGTCTGATATTACCGTTACGGAACGTAGCATAGTAAAAGCCATTACCCAAAAAATGGCCAAAGTATCAATTTTTATTTTATTGGCTAATTTTGTTGCTCTTATCTTTCGACTTAATGTATAAAAGTTTCAGATTTGTACCTTTAATATTGTTTTATATATTGAAGTTATATAGTTTTTTATTTACATGACATTTACATGAAAAACATGCGCAAATAACAACTTTAACTGGCTTTTTCTCCATGTCGGACTTTTCTTCACTTTCATGTTTTCAAAATGTTAAGGTCTTTTTCCTGCTTTAGATTGTTAGATCCCCCAAGATCATTAGCGACATCAGTAACTTTTTCCCATGCCATGGGTCACTGAACTTAGCAGGTGTCTCGGCGGGAAGTCCAGCCTGTCAACAACGGACAACTCGTTAAAACGCCGACAAAGAGAGCCGAGAGTCCAGCCTGTCAACAAGGGACCACTTGTTAACACACCGACAAAATAGCCCGAATGACAGATGTGGAAGTGATTGACAGGGTCAGTTAGCTCCAGCCTGAGAACCCGTTTGCGACAGGGAAAAGGACCAAGAGGTAAGGAACCAATGATGGCTCGCTGAAATAGACTCCACCAACAAAATTGACGAGGATTCGTGGAGAGGCTTTTATGACCGCTCCCCCAGTGGTAGGAAGATGAGGGTTAAAAAAGGAGCGAGGATGGAATACCGGAGAGAAGGAGATTTTGAAAAAGGACGGAAACGAGCAAGGGTTCGATTTTCTTGAATGATGGAAAAGATAGACTTGGGTCGCTGAAATCTCCAGTCCGGTCGACGGAAGACCGACATCATTCATTTAGGCCACTCGTGGAAGTGGGCCTGTTTTGGTTGTATGGCAGAGAAGGCTGAAGGAAGCCGGAACTTCAAACAATTATTCCATAATTTCTAATAAGTTTCCTGTATGCGACCAAGAACACAGTTAAATAAAACTCTTGCACGCACGTACTAATAAAAAAAGTTTTTCTTGGCTCTGGACCTTCCTCCCCAGAGTCCTTAGCTGTCCAACACGTTACAAGATACATCTTTCAGATTTTTTGTACTTGATTAACGTTGAGCATATGATAAAATTGTGCATGCAATAAGAATTCAGTTGCTTAGTTTTTTTTATATACAAGATATAAATTGGGGTATTACTAAATTTCCTCAGTTTTAACCACATAAAACAGTAAAAAACCTATATTTAAGCGAATATTAGATGCACTTTAAAATCCATGCGCAGTTTTATGTAATATATTTCAGTGAATCTGCAGATAAAATTTGAAGCAGAAGTATTCATGTTTAAAAAAGTAGTGGAGAATTTTAAAAATTGAATTTTTCTTTAAAAAGTTTAAATTTCAAGTTAACAAGCAGATCAAAATGAATTTTTTTCTCTTTAAGATGACTTTACGTGATTGTTAAGTTTTAATAGCAGAAAAACTTTTGCAATAATGCTTCAAACAAAAAAAAATGTTCAGAAGGTAATGCGTCCCCTTATTGTAGAAGAGCGCGAAAATGTGTCAGACATGCCCCGGTCGCATGTTCCCATTCCCTACTTGATTTCGAATATAGAGGAAAATCGAGCAATTTCATTGGTTCACTCCTACGAGACATCAGAGGCGCTGTTTCTTAGCATATTGAAACCGTACTACTTAATAATAAACATCAAGATGCAAGTATCGGTTGATTCGGCTTGTTAACTAAATCACATAAGATGAATCATTTCGATTTAATCTTCTATTTTTTATATTATTTTAACACAAACTCGAATCTGACATATATATTGTTCCTTACCCTATTCTGACGAGAGTTGAAGATCAATTTTAACCTCCTAAGTTTAGTTGTGTCGTAACATATATTTTAATTCGGTATGTAGTTTGTTCCCTACCGCATTTCGAGAAGAGTTGGAATTCGATTTTGATCTTCTATTGTATTTTAACTTGTATCCCAGTCTCACATATAAATATATTTGTTTGTCGCCTAAGTTATTTCTAATTGTAATTTTCTGTTTAATAATGTTTTGGAATACAGAAAATGTTCTTGTTTCCTGTACTTAAACGAAGAAATCATTTTACTGTACAATAAATTTATCGAACATTTTAATGAAGGAATTTTAACAAATGAAATTATTTTATAATAAAATATGCAATTAGCAAAAATAAAATATTTTTGTTAGAGCAAGTTGTTAATTGCCTTTTTGCTGAGATAAATTAGTAATACAGCTGTTGCGTTTCATTGTGTGCTGAAATTCTTATTTTCACTTTGAAGAAAATTAATAGATATTTGGAGGATTTAAGTCGCTAATAATTTTACTTTTTTAAAACACATATTTACAAGTCATTTTTAATGCCAGGCGAAATTAATAAAATCACAAATCCTTGTACTTTAATGTCTCATTCTTTTATATGTTATTTTCACTGTCCTGCATCTATTTCTTGCTCCATTTAGGGATATAAAAGTCACCACTCTTGGGATGCAATCAATTTAATCCTATACTAATTGTTTATTATCATTATTTTTAATTGTGATGTTCTCAAAGTTGTATAAATAAATATGTTCCAATCCAAGGAATAGAGACACTAAAAATCAGTTACATTTCTTTACCACTAAACTTTCCTTCGTTCAGAAAAAAATACAAATAAAAAATCATAAAATTAAATCCAAAAATTAGTTGAAAAATGGTAGTGAATCAAATATAAGCCACTATACAGTGTAATGTTTAAATTAAGCCTTAATTCCTTTTTCTCACCACTATGAATCTTTACAAATTATCAATATTCAGATTATAAAGATGCATTTCCATCATTTAACTGTCTTTATCGAGTTCTTTAATTATCACTGAAATAATTAAATAGTATTATTACTTCAGAACTAAAAATAATAAATTGAAGATGCGAGCAACAAAAAATAAGGGGAGGGAAATTCAGCAAAATTCGAAGAAAAAAATCTGCTGTTTACGCTGAACTTTTAATATCTGCAAGAAGTATCAGTATCCAAGGATTTATTTGCTTATAATTCGTCTCATTTTTAATTGCCATTATTCTAAAAGTTATATTAATTTACCGGCGGCAGAACAACGAGAATATTTAACTCTTGACTTGAATTTCTACGCAATTAACACTTCACTTTTTATTAAAATATTTACGACAGCCCCTTTTTAAATGCTTAGTTCGAATGCTTGAAATCCTTAGTTGGCAAGTACAGATAATCATACTAGAAAAAATCGTACTACCGTTCCCAGACATAAAATTCAAAATTATAAAAGATGTTACGAAAATAAAGTAATGATGTAATTTAATATCAATAACCTTTTATTTAATGAATTTCAGTTTAATGATGCAAAATATCGCATTTCTGTATACAAACTCAATTAGGAATTAGAAATATTTCTGTCAAGCAAGTTGATATTAGTTGAACAGTAATATTAAATCAAAGAAAAAAAATGTTTGCTTTCATTATTTTTTATTGAACAAATATGGTAGATGCTACAGTTTTTCACAATCTTCAAGCTTTAAAAGTAACATTACAGTACTTTTATGACAAATAAAGTTTTCACATAATTTCTAATATTTCCTTATTTAAAGAAAATATTTATTTACTGTACTTTTAAAGCAAAAATATAAATAATGTTACACAATAATAATAATTATATATTAATAGTTTTTAATAATTTCTAATATGCGAAGGAAATATTTCCTGAATATAAACATGAAAATTTGCTACAATTTTTTAAATCCATCTTTGGGGTCTATTCTGGTACCTCCGGTTGGGGTGGGGGGCGGGGGTTTTTCCGTGGTTGTGGTGGGGGAAAAAAGACAGCTCCCAACAACAACCCGGGGGTACAACAGTAGACCCGCTTATCGCGAGTTATAAAGAAAAAAAGAAAAGCCACTAGATTAAACAAAACCGAAAGTTCGCCGCTCAGCAATGGCGAAGTCCAAGAAACGCTAATATCAAACTAAGTCAAATTCGAAGTTCAAGTTTAATGACGTTACTCCTTCTCCGCGGAGTGAACCAATGAAATTGCTCAATTTTCCTCCATACTCGAAATCAAGTAGGGTATGGGAATATGCGCCCCGGTCTGGTCATACACCAGTAAGTGACGAAGACTTGAAGACTGTATCTGCGTTATTGGAAACCGATCAGAACTGAGCACAAGGTATAGGACTGGCACCTTAGACGAGTCTCTTCGGATTTAAGTCAATATGGCTTCGACCTCTGAGGTCAAGGAACCGCTTCGTGGGATTCCGGTCTTAACAGTTGAGGCCGCGGTAGCCTAGTGGTAAGGTCTCGGCTTCTGGGCCTGAAGGTTCGAGACCCGATTATTTCGTGTATTTGGATCACTTGTACGTTAAATGATTCGTAAGAGGTCAAACGTCCTCCCGCGATTGTGGTGCGGAAGTTTAATTGAAGAGAGCTGCTAGCTCAGATGTCGTCCACTTCATCTGACCTAAAGCCGTCCTGAACCCCCGATATCTATGACTACTGGAGTCATCTCTTCGGTTTTACATGCGCACAAGGTGGATGAAGCACGAACACCACACCCAGAGTCGGCGCCCCCCACAACCAAAAGCCAGAACCACTTTATAGAGAAAAAAAATTTACGAAGCAATTTACAATATCCAGAAATGTACAGAATTGAAAATGAAAAATATCAATAATAAATGAATAATAAAGTAAACTTAAACACTATCAAAACAACAACCTATACATAAAAGCAGTTCAAGCAGTTCTATCTGTTAAAGATGTTTCCCAATAACAGTCTTCTTTAAAAAAAAACAAGGATTTAGCGAATAAGTTATTCTTTTTTCCACCATTCAGTTTGAAACATATACAAATCACACTAGAACCATTAGTTGTTGCCTCTAGAACATATAGTTGTTGCCACTATGAATCGCATTTTAACAATTAGTTGTTGCCACTTGAACCATAAGTCTTTGCTATTATGAATCACGCTTTAACATTTAGTTGTTCCCACTAGATACTATGAATCTGGTTTGAACAGGATCTAATATTCATGGATATGTTTGAATATTAATTTAATATTTTTCCTTGAAAGTTGGTTATTAGCAACATTCTTAAACCATCGATCTTCAAGTTTCATGGCAGCAAACTTCATCTGACGGCAGTTCAAAGTAACGACTTCAGTCCCTAAATCGCCCTCGTGTTGCTTCAAAACGGGACGCTAATATAACTAAACTTGAACATCTGAACAGTTGAAGATGTTCTTCTTACAATAGAGAGCCTTCTTCGCAGCACCCAGAGGCTAGGAAGTGTCAACGGTATCCAAAGAATTCCACGTCACTGAAAACACGTTTTATGTAACGCGAGTGGCTACATCGGAGATGCGTAGCTACTCAAAATTCAGCCTATCTCTATATTTCAAATAATTGACAAAATCAGAAGACCAGTACCCCAGCCCCAAGCACTGGACAGATTTCGTTCATTTTTATTTCATATGGAAGCTTATGACGTCTGGATATGTCATCAAGGGTCGCCTACCTCCCATGACCTTACAGTTTTCAGAGAGATCGGAAAAACTTTACTCCCTTGCACATTCTCTATGGGGACAGACAGGTCCCCCAGCCCGAACCACTGAACCTATTTCGATAATTTATGCTTAATATGGAAGCTTATGACCCCTAGATATGTCAAGAAGTGCCGGCTGCCACTCACCACCCTCCATTTTCGAGATATATCGCAAAATAAAACTTTGGCAGAGTCCCTCAGCCTCTACAACAGCCAATTCGCCAATTTCGTCCAGTTGCAAGCATAGCTATTGGCTAATAATATTACGAGCGAACAGCTAGTCATCGAAGGCGGTTAGTGTGTGTTTACAATATATCAGTGATTGAGCAATTTTTTCTCCTCGCTTTGTCATTGCCAGAGGTTCCTTTTTCCCTTGAGAGTCCATGTTCCTAGCAAATTGCGAAGAATAAATAAAAAGTAGAATTAATAAAATAAAATAACAAATCACAGCTGTGGAACAGTATTCTTTCCGCTATCGCTGTCCTAAATACTGCATACAGTCGTGCTACTGCTTTTCTCAGCATCAAAATAAATTATTCCCTTTATTCATCGCATAAAGTTTTCACGAAAGTTTAGAAACATTACTTAAAAATTGCATTTTTAATGATATATTTGTTTTTCAGTTAACTGAGAAATCTTTTTCACGATGCATTGTCTGGAGGTTTAATTTGCGAAAGTAGCACGAAATTGGAATACTGTTCAGTTTGAGTATTAACGAAACGAATATCAGTTAAAAATAATGACAAGATAAAAATTTATTTCTAGAAATCTTCCACGACTGCGAAAAGAGAAAATATTTCAATGTCTCAATGAATAACCTAAATGTAGGGGAATGAATATTAACGAATAAATGACATTTATCTTTTGTATTTCACTTCAGTACAAACCATTTTCAGTTTTTATTCGCCTAAAATACTTGTAATGGAGGAACGTCGATAAACAAAAGAAAAATTTTCTCGAAGACATAAGAATATTTCCCATTTCCAAATAGTTTCTTAGTGACTTTTTAACACTATAATTTCTCTAGAAATGTCACCAAGTACAAATATGCACACGTGGACAAAATATTTTTGTCGTTGTCAGCAATAATATATTTTTTCTTTTATTCTTCTTTTCTTTTCAATTTTCTTTTAAGATTTTTGTTTTCTAGATTCTGACTTCGAGTCATCACAGGATAAGAGGCGGAGGTTCAGAGGATTCTCGCTGGGTCAAAATCTCATTTCATACACAGAAGAGAACAAACACTGGTCCAAATAAACCTGTCGAGTCAAGCGTTCTCTAGTTGGGGTGGCGTGGGAGTTTGGAGAGAGTTTGCCGGTGCAAGTGTCGCCCTTGTCATCTGATCATGGTTCAAAAATGACGAGGTCTGGATGAAAGTAGACCTCCTGTAGCTCCAAAACAGGGTGTTAATCAGGGTGCTGGGAAGGTATCAAAAGGTATTGAGGCTGCTGCCCTGCCTTAAAGCTACAGCATGCAGGAACATTGAACAGCAGATAGTGGCATTGAACCTTTCCATGCATGGGCAAAAGTTACGACACGTCATAGTCCAGCCAGTTCTGTACAGTAGAGGTTTGGAGAATAATTTGATTTGATTTGAAACGAATGTCCATGGGAATTTTAGCTACATCGGCTGTCTTCCCCTACTACCACATAGTCAGTTAGCAAATGTCTGTCAATAAAGTCTCGAAGTAAATAAAAGTCAATTAATAGACGCTGAAATACTTTAGAGCTTGAAAAAAGACACGTAAATTTCTGCTGTTTCCCAGTAATTCTTTGAAGCAGTTCTTTATAGGAAAGAAGTGTTTGGTTATCAATTTGAAACTTTCCCCAGAGTTTTATTCTGTGAGTTCTGTATTGAGTGCAATTCAGAATGATGTGTTTCAATATTATTTTCTCGATTGCATTTATGGCATGTAAGGTTATCGTACAGACCAAATTTGTGTGAGAGGGATGGAGTAATAATCATACGGGTGAGAATGCGTGAAATGGCGATATCTTCTCTTCTGTGTTTCATCTATGGAGAAAGAGAGATTACAGAAGGAATTTCTGCCAGAGAATCATAATATTTGCTATTTCTGAAAGTTTCAGCCAGTTAATGAATGGAGAATTTTTGTAGGCGTGAGATGATATCTTCCGCTGCGATCGAATCTAAGAAGGGAGTAAAATTTGCTGCTGTTTTTGCGAGAAAATCCGCCTTTTCATTCCAAGATATGTTCGAGTGACCTGAGGTCCATATGAGCTTTATTTTTTGGTTAGACTTTTCCCTGATCATAATTTTGTGTTGCAAGCGGTTGATTATCTTCGGTGATCCGATGGAAATGTTTTTAAGGCTTGTAAGACCGATAAACTGTCGGTTAAGATCATGAGGTTTTTCTCTGGGATTGAAAGGTCGTCAATTGCTTGGAAGCTAGCAAGAGCTTCGGCCGTGAAGATTGAATTGTACTGTGCTGTCGTTGTATTATGTATGGAAGAAAAAGTTGATATGAAAACTGCTCTCGATCTCTTTGAATGCTCGATCTCTTCGAATCAAAATCTTAAACATACGATTCACCCCTGTTACAATCATTTTCAAAGCATTTTCCTCATTTTCGGCACGTTCAAGGAGATCGAGGGCAGCTGGAATCTTGCCTCCTTTTCTCATTTCTGAAGCAAAGGGACTTAATGAGACAGATTTTTTTAATGAAGCAAAATTCGAGTAGAAAGAAAAATCTGCTAACATCACCTCAGATATTGGTGCGCCGCCACCTATTGACAGAACTTTTAACTTTTTCTCCCCTTCCTTTTATTTTCGGTTTCCAAAAAAGAATAACTTGTACTAAATTCTAGTGAAATTTCGTTTCATTTGGAACCATAGACAATATCCTGACAATGGACTCGTCTCCGGGACCAGGGGCGAGGTGTCCCGTAATCAAGAAGAAGAAGACAGACCACAGAGCATTCTGAACAGGTGAGCTTTAATTGTAACAAAACTGTAGTTGAAAAAGGGAAATAGTAGATGTTGTCATTAATATAACTTCTGCAAGAAACTGCAAGTAACATAAGCCCGAAACTTTTTTTTCCGTTTTCCTGTAAAATGTGGAATTTTGTATCATCGCTATCCATTTTCAGTCTTTCAGTTCCATTTTTCCAATCTTTGTTTCTTAAAATGACAGTGTCTGGAAATAATAGTTTCTTTAAGACAAAGGTTCCCAACCTGTTGTACGCGTACCCCTGGGGGTACGCGATGGACCAGTTGTGGGTAAACGTACGTAATATTGTTAACCAGCAGAAATGACAGTTTCGCGAAAGAATGGTTTAAAGCAGGATTCCCAACCTGTTGTACTCGTACCGGCAGGGGGAAGGGGCAGACGAGTTGAGTGTACGCTTAGGGGCCGCCCATAAATGATGTCAAGCTTGGAGGGGGGAGGGGGGTTCGTGAAATTGTGACAGTTTGTGACAAGGGGGAAAGGAGGGGGTAACAAGAAGTGTTTGTCACACATTTTGGTTAAAATAAAAACATCTAAATCAGAAGATTAAATTTTGAAGTTATTTTGAAATTACCAGAATTTGAGGGTATTTTTTGAATCGGGGCTAAAATAACAACTTTCATGTGATTTTTTTCACTTATATTCCTTTCTTTTCAAAAAGGGCATTCAGGGTAGGTTCTGAGAATATAGTAGCAGCAAAAATTCTTCACCATTAGAAGAAAACCTCCCCCTGTCACACCCTTGAAATGTCCAACAGAAGATACCTCGCCCCACCTGGGTGAGTGGTAGAACTGGTAGTGGCACAAACAGGTTGATCTTATTGAGGCGTTTTTAAAAAAAATCAAGCTGTTTAATTTCGTGTTCAAAAAGTAAAGATAACATTTATAGCAAAATATATCAAACTCCATTTCAAATTCCAAGATACTACTGTCTTCAATTGCTCTTTTATATTAATATTTTATTACAATTGTATATTAATTAGGTTTTCTGTTGTAAACCTTAATCTTATTTCATACAAAATAAGTACACATATAATCATTATTATTATGCTCACAAATGTCATTAAAACACATAAAGTTTAAAAATAAAATTGGAAATATATGATCTATAACGTAGTGCTTTGTTTCTGAACTGCAAGTATATGTTTATGCAATATAGCATGACATGTGGCAAGGGGGGGAGGGGATGGTGAAATGTGACACTTTCTGACAAAGGAGGGAGGGGGTCAAAAATATTGAAAAAAAGTGTGACATCATTTATGGATGGCCCCTTACGTAATGTTGGTAACCGGCGGAAATGATAGTTTCGCGAAAGAATGGCTTCTTTAAGGCAGAGGTTCCCAACCTGTTGTGGGTACGGGGCGGACCAATTGGGGGTACGCGTGCGTAATCTTTGTAACAGGTGCAAAACAAAAAACATAAGGGATTAAAATGAAAATAAAAGTTATGGAAATATTTTTCTCCAATTTCAGGTGAAAAGTGAAAGCCTACTGTTCACGCCTGTATTGCAAAGATTTGTGTTTAACTTTAACCCCAACACCGGTTTGGTGGTTGTTCTGTAAGAATGTTTGGTTTGTAAGATTGGCGGCAACCATTAATTCGTGTTCGTCGGATGTCTCCATTCTGGAGCACCATCATCTTCAATAAATAATTTAAAATTTGTTTGAATTCGACTAAAACAATTTCGTTTTGGATATAAGGTTCATTAATTCAAAAGGACCATACATAAATTTGTCCATCGAACCGGAGTCGAACCAGCGACCTATGGATCTACAGTTTATATGTGGTCCCCCTACTGGGTACAGCAGTGAAAGAAGAGTACCAGGAACTCGATGTTAAAACAATAAAATATTCAATACCTTTCAGTAGCACAGAACATATGGAAAGGACATGTTCGCCTTATGCGTTTTATCTTTGTTACTCAGAAGCATCGTCGTAAGCTTGACTGGGCTCTTTACATGAGATTCCATTAATTTTATAATGCTCAGCTTCATAAAAGAATTTCAATGATCGCATTGAAAGTGTCGTCCATTCGAATATTTCATTACCATGAGAGTGGTTATTAACCTTAATTATAAGTTAATTTGAAATTATTTCAATGCTCTTTTCACTTATTTTGACCTAGAACTGATACTATTGTAAAAATAGAACAAAATGTAAAATGAAAAATGATTCCTACAAATGACATTAAGTTAATTGGATTCATTTGACTCTTAAACTAACCTAACATTACCCTTAAGATCATTAATAAAAGCTTCTTTGTGCAAAGAGATGTATGAAGCGGGAGTAATACGACGGTAAGGGAGATGACTAAGCAAAAGGTATAAGGGAAAAAAAGCTTGGAAGCCACTAGTTTAAAGCATATGGGCTTCTTCTTCCTTCCTGAGAGAATGAATATCTGAACTAACCTTTTATATCTGGTTGTTTGGAAATGAATTTGAGGAGTTTCGTTAATGTTTTGAATGAATCATGCAAATATGTTAATCAAACCATAAGAAGGTGATATCCTTTCCTTCTGCAATAGATCGACCAACAGCCTTGAATGGACTGCACATTTCTCCTCTTTTTGAGCGTAAAAAGAATTGCGGCTTCTTTTCTCCTAGTAACAATTGAAGATTATTAGTAAAAGAAAGTGATATACAAGGTGCGTTCGAAAAGTTCGGTGAATGGTCCCATAGTTGAATAACCGCGCTGGTTCGTTCACTCTGACTCATTGAGAGACATGGCAACTAGTGCCCCCTAGCGTCCAAATCACGACAGTTAAGCGGAAGTGCGCGCTACGACCAATTTAAAGAGTGATTGTGAGAAGGCCCGTCACTGCGAAATGGAGCAACGCGTGAACATCAAGTTTTGCTTAAATTAGGCAAAACGGTGACGGAGACACACGAAATGTTAGTAAAAGTGTACGGTGTGGACGCAGTGAGTAAAAAGTGTGTTTCTGAGTGGTTTAAACGCTTTAGAGACGGAGAGGAAGATGTCAAAGATCAGCCGCGTTCCGGTCGACCACCAACAAGCACAACTTCAAACAACATTGAACGAGTGCAACGGATGATCGACGGCTGTCTTTGAGAATGATAGCAGAAGAATTGAAGATAAGCCTAGACAGTGTGAGCAACATTTGCAAAAGCGTAAGGATAAGGTCTATGCTTTTCTGACATTGCGCAGATCCAGCAACGTGTGACAACGGTGCTTCGAGCGATACCGAAAGAAGTGCTTGCTGACAGTTTCCAGCAGCTGTATAACCCATGTCAAAAGTGTATTGTAGCTAATGGTGATTACTTCGAATGCCAGTAAAGGTATTTTGTTTGCATACATTGTTTCCTTTATTTTATGAGACCATTCACCGAACTTTTCGAACGCACCTTGTAGTATAATTTCATTTATATTGATTCGCGTCAGACGTGGGTCGCCACTTTTTATTGTCCTTCAAAATGTCCTTAATTACCTTTTAGAAACTATTACCCTGCAGTAGTTGTTCTTGTAGGGTTTTTTTTAAAATTCCCTCTAATGGAAATGACATTGGAGTACAATGAGCGAAAATTCCCTAAAATTAAACCCGAAGGGCTTGGTTTTATCCCTTGCACAATGTCATCTTAATCTGACACTTGCACATTCAGCCCCAGGGTGCCGC
>BGPR01015752.1:0-36055 GCA_013235015.1 Araneus ventricosus | reverse complement strand
TTAAGAAGGAAAACAGTCGAGGTGAGAATATTTCCGCTGGATTTTATTTCCGTTTAAGAAGGAAAACAGCAAGAGCATTCTCTCTTCTACTTTCCGTATGGTTACGCAAAATGGTGCATTTTTATGTTTAGTCAAAATATTTGATGGAAACACAAATTTTAAACAGCTAGGCCTCCGAAATTTTCAGTAATCGGGTTCACATGCAAATGAGTAAATAGACCGAGACACAGTCAAACATTTGAGGGATTTGGTCTCAACTCTGACACAGATTTATAATTTTAGCGACATAATCATGTGCTACATTTCATCTACATGGTTCATTGCATTTTTCAAATATTGGGGTACTAATAGATATAAAAGCTTACCGATGACGGATTTCACTCAGAAGTTGATAAAATTGTACAGTTTTGGAGTAAAGATTACAAACCACACTTCATTCATCTAGCTTGTTGAATTTTCGATTTAACGTGTTCACAGCAAAAACGAATAATTAAAGAAAAACGCCCCCCCCCCCCTTAAAGGCCGATCTTCAGTGGAATCGGGTTTCGAACACGAAACCTTTCGGACACGAAGCTAAGCTCTTACCACCAGGCCACCGAAGCCTCTCTATAAAGTAATAAACATAGAATGTTTCTGAAGATTTTTCTGTTTCAGTTATAGGATAAATTCAGGCCACAGAGGGAATACTTTTGACTATTATAGTCATTTCCTTAACAGAAAATTTACCCATATTAGAACTCCGATGGCGAGTGGCCTTTGAAAACGTTTGCCATTCGAGTTCTATTCCATTTCTTCCATTCTAATTATTTTCTTTTAATGTGTTTTAATTCTTATTAAATCATGATTTTTATTGTTTATTCTATAGTAATTCGTTAGTTAAATATGGACAATTGGGATTGTCGATGCAATTACTGGATGCTGCTGCGTTGGTGCGCAAAAGATATATTGTTAACGCTAATTGTTTACTGCTTCTGTTTCTTTTGTATTTTACTTTTTTGTATTCAGACATAGAATGTTGGGTTATTCTATTTTTTCGAAAATAAACGAAATCCATTCCTTACAACAACACACAAAATACTTCCTCTTTCTTAAAATCACATAAAGTTGACAAAATAAACGATGATCCCACAAAGCGCAAAGCAAACATTACATATAACTTAACAATCCCCAATCAGTTAAAAGAAGTACTCTTCGAGTTTAAGCCTAATCTTTTTTTAAACAGATCCAACAAAAAGGTGAAACACTAAATACAAACAGAAACTCCCACTTAAAACATCCTCCCTTCCTCCGATTTTACATTCCCAGGAACGGAAAAGGAATTAGGCGAAAACGCCAAGAGCTCAAAAAAGCTCGCCAAATCCTTTTATATCTTTCTTTAAAAACTAAAAGCGAAAAGAAAAAAGGTGCACTTTAGCAAAAGGAGGAAATATCTTCCTTATCAAACATGGCAAAGCAAAAAGATCGGAAGAAAAAAAAATAAATAAAACGTTTAGCAGAAGACCAAATTACCTCCAGGGCAAGAAACCTTCTACGAAGATTATTTTGTTCCAAGCTCAAATTGAACTTCCTGCGATTTCTGCCGATTTAAGAAGAGGGGGAGGGTGGAGACTTTTCCATTTTTATTCCATGTTATATGTGCCAAACGGCAGATTTTATCTCGGAAACAGAGAGCACCCGAAAACATGATTATCAGGAAAAACGCATAAAACTGATAACGTTTTCAAATGCAAATAAGATAAAAGATCTTGACGCAACCTTAGAAATGAATTACCATATTTCTAGGAGGCTGATTTGTGGGTTCAAACAATTTTGCGATATGCGTCAAAGAGTTTTTTGAATAAAAGGGGCATGTGTGTGGTTGTACTGGGGAACGCAGCTCGTGCGATGTCGAATTAGTATTCAGTTTACACACAAGGAATTAAATACCTCCTCAGACATGCAGTGAAAGTGGCTGATTCTAGGAGAGCTCACTAAGTATTCTGCCGACAAAGGATTGTTAATTTTCTGATATGCACGCAACACTCTTGTGGATTCAAAGTGTAACATAATGACGCTTTAAAAACCGAGAAATGCATGGATACCGTTGCTTTGAGTTCATATAAACATGAAGGGTTTGTTGCATATTAATATGGTGATATTTAGTTGACTCTCGTGATGTATTCTGCTAACGTTTCAGTTTGTCAAGTTAACTTCACATATCTTCAACTACCATATAAGAATATAAAGAGTAAAAATCAAATAAAATATACAAATAAAAACAATTCAATGCCAAAACTTATGTGTATAGGTTCGAACCTGGTAACCCCCACAAGACCCGAACCAACACCTTAACCAGACAAAACTCCACCAAACGGCCAATGCACACCTAACGGATTGGAAAGAATTATAAAGAGGCCAGAAGATGATCTGGCTGGCTTCTTGCGTAGACTTCAAAATACGGATGACAAAATCTCGCTTACGAAAGTATGTCTTTTAAACAACATTATAAGCATTCAAAAGGGTCGATGAAGTTTTAAAGCATCGGTATTTATTTATGCGCGCACAGCCAAAGCATTCAAAAGATCGAGCATGTCCCAAAATACGGACGAACTACACAGAATCCGCTTCCACCCATGCAAACTCGCTTCCCTGTGCCCAATCACATTTACTTCTGAAATCGTTAAATCAAAATTTTCTACGGCTATGAACAAAGAGTCATCTTTAATAGTGTTTACACACACAAAGAGAAAACAAACTCGAGGGACCAACTAAATATTGCGATCAAAAATGAAAAATATTACTAACCATTTATGCCGCATTTAACCCTGGGAGGAAGTCCTGAACTAAGAGTTTTTTACAAATTCATCCGTTGCAGAAAAATCTTCTCAGAAACTGTTAAAGCTGGAAGAAAAATCCAAGCAGGTAACTGTAGGGAATTTTACGCTCATTAATTTGCTGCATCTTATGTAATTTAAAATTTAATAGTTTTTTCAGACATTCAAGAAAAACTAAGATGGGGGGACGAAATCCAAGATTGTCGCGAGATTCAAGACCAATTATCTCGAAAACTATTAAAGCTAGGGGAAAAAAAAATCCAAATATTGTTAGAGAATTTCATTGTCTTTAATTTGATGTGTTACATATAATTGAAAATCGAATAGCTCTCGAAATATTTTTTTTAAAAAAACAAAGAAGGGGGCAAAAATCTAAGATGGCGACAAACTTTGAAACCCATTATCACGGAAACTATAAGACCTAAAAGAAAAACAAGAGCATGTGTTTGTAGACAATTTTACGCTCTTTCTCTCTCAAATTGATTATGATATATATTTTTTAAATTGAATAGATTTTGAGATATTTTTTTAAAAAACTGAAAAACGGGCATAAAATCCAAGATAACTTTGCAGACTTTGATATCCATTATCTCTGAAACTATTAAAGATGGATGAAAAATAAAAGTATTTATTTGTAGGGAAATTTACGCTCTTTAATTTGTTAAATCACATATGTTTTTAAAATTGAATAGTTTTCGAGAGATTCAGAAAAAAAACTAAAAAAAGGGTGATGGAATATGGGGGATGAAATCCAAGATGGCGAAGCGACCTTTGCCCCGCCCCCCCCCCAGGATCGGGGGCGGTGAGGATGTTCAACAAGAGACCCTCGAGAACATTTGTACCAATTTTTAAAACTATACGACTTTTTTTTTTTGCTTCAAACCGTTCGTTTATTGTACTATCATTTAAGATTTTTTTACAAATTCATCCGTTTTGAGACCAATTATCTCAAAAACTACTGAAGCCTGAAGAAAAATAAAAGTACCTATCTGTAGGGAATTGCACGCTCTTTAATTTGTTAATTCACCTATAATATGAATATTGATTAGTTTTCGAGATATTCAAGAAAAATTGAAAAGGGGGGGAGGAAACACAAGATGGCGGCAACCTTTGAGACCCATTATCTCCAAGACTATTAAAGCTGGAAGAAAATTAAACGTATGTATTTGTAAGGAATTTTACGCTCTTTAATTTGTTAACTAACATGTAATTTGAACAGTTTTCGAGTTATTCAAGAAAAACAAAAAAAACGGGGGGGGGGGGGGGAGAAATCCAAGATGGCGCCGCGAGCTCATCGACCGGGAAGTTTTAGTATATTCAACATAAGCCCCTCACGAACATGTGTACCAATTTTCAAATCTATATTATTTTTTTCAAACCATTCGTTTACTGGACTAACGGCAATTCAATTGAAACAAGGATTCACTTCAAGGATTAACTTCTGCTTTAATATTAGTTCATTTAGAAAACGTTTGCGATATTTTTTATAACTACAGAATGTAAATAAGAATAGTATAAAAATAATTCAGCACAACCTCGATTATCGGGAGCTGTATCAATCGAGCACGTACCAGAAAGCCAAGCTGTTTTTCCTAATAAAGTAGACGATTTTTTCAGAAAAGAGTATCAAAGTTGGCATTGGAGGCGATTTCCGCGATTCAATGGGACGTAGAAAGTCAGTGGCGAATCCAGGGGGGCTATCAGGTTACAGCCCCCCCCCCCCAGAGTCAAGCCAGGATTCCTGATTTAAGTTAACATCATTAGAACTGTTTTTTCTTAATTTCTCTCTTTAAAAAAATAATAAAAACTCTTCAACATTACGTTCTGGCTTGAAAGGCTCGAAAATTTTGCTACTTTTGTAGTCATTCCACTTGTACTTGTAGCATTGACGCGGTCGATGACATTTTTTTGGCTAGTTATTTCATTGTAATTTTTATTAAATTATCGAAAGTATTGTATTGTTCTTTATGATTCTTATTGTCAGGTGAGTAAAGTCTGTAAAGTTAAAGAGTTTTGGTTTACTTTAGCCTTGAAGTTTGACATTCATCACGACAATACGAAGTTTTTATGACCTCACCCCGCCCCCCAGACCGGAATCCTAGATTCGTCACTGTAGAAAGTCATTATCTTGAGGTGATCTTTCATAACTCGAGAAGTTATTTAAAGAGAAAAAAACGGGTTCCATTCTTAAACATGTAGTGCACCGCGCTGCGCCATCCTATTCTGATGTATATAAGTCAGTATCCACCTTCGGACAGTGGGAATTCCTTTTGTCTAATGGTTAAGATTCGAGACTCCGGACCAAAGGTCCCAGGTTCTAAACTACGTACTGCCAAAAACACTTCAATCATGATGCGAGGAAACTTCATGCATTTTCATGAAATAATTAGTCCAAAATGTCGCGCTGTTGAGTGAGGAGAAAATTCTTTTGGATTCGTTGAGAAAATCCAAACAAAATGGCAAAAATCAGTAACATTCGCGAATCCTTTTATCAAAACTGTTTCAAAAAATGCATACGAAGTTCGATAACTAATAAAAGATTTGTTAAAATGTTATCACGTGGTAGTACGCGCGAACTTATTTTTATAATCGCAAATAAAAAAAATTCTAGAAAACCTTGACAAATAAAATAAGTCAAGAATTCAGATTTAGTCTCCATCAATCGAGCTTTCTATTATCCGAGGTTATTACTGTCGACTCGGATAATCGATGTTCTATTGTACAGCAATTCACACCTACGACCATCTCGAGGCAATGTGGAGACGGTCCCCTTGTGGTCAGACAGCAGAAAGGTGATTGGTGCGTTTAATGGGCGCACTTAATGGCCCCCACGTTATCGAATGTCGATAGTTTGTACCTTTTGTCGCAGGTAAAACCTCCCATGCAGATCAATACTGCAGAAAAGAACCACTCCCGACAGACTATAATTTCCACTTCTTGTCCTGTCTCCTGCTTCGTCGTCTTGATTATCAGGATTCCTACGAGGAATTTCGCATCGTTTAGGGAAAAGAAAAAGGAATCGGTAGGTTTTGTAGACGACAGTAAATGCCGAAATTTTTGCGGACAAGTCATAATTTTAATAGTTTTTATTTTAGCACGGAACAAGTCTTTCCTTGGAATACTCAATCGCATTTAGCCTTTTCGCGATGAGTTATTTTTTAGTAGGCATTCTAGTAGGGCGCATTAAGGTGTTTTACTTTCAGGACAAACATATCTCCTGGTTTAGGACCGGACATTTGTCGCACGGGGGGGGGGGGGCCCTGGGGGGGGCCCCGCCGGGCCCCCCTTGCGGGGAGGCTGTGGCCCCCCCATCGGGTAAAATTTTTTGCACCCCATTCACGATACAGGGTATCCAACAAGTAGATAAAGATCTGACGAAAATTTGAGACTAATTTCATTACACCTCACCCACCATATAGCAGGTCCTCCACCCCACCCACCCCCTTGGGCAGACTCTAAAGCCACTTCTGATGCCCCATCCGTCACGATCACTGGGGCATGTGCCCCAGTATTCTTCCTTGAGTAATTTTGCAAAGAAAATGGCGACGCCCTTTTCGCGATGAGATTACTTTCTCGTATACTTCAGAAGACAATATCCTCTAAAAGAAATGACTTTGATGAATGAAATTTGGTATGTGGACTTTTTTACCTTAATGGTAGATTTGTGTAAATCGGTTTTAAAAAAAGGCGTTGAAAATGCAAATTTCGTTTTCTTTATCTACACCCAGCCCTATTGGTAAACACACCGGCTTCCAATTCCACTTCCGCGTTGGACGACCTTCGGAAATCGTGGTGTGACGTTTCGCTTATTTTTTTCCTCCACTGCGTTAGGGGTTCTTGTTCGTTTTACCGCCTTTTAGCTTATTTTTTTCTCTACATGCGTTAGGAGTATACGAGAAAGTTTTGGGAAGACCACTCCCGCTGGGTTTTGTAACGCGACAACAATTTTGGTAGCATGATCTATGAGTAGAGCACACTTGAATGCAAAAGCAAAGTTTTTTTTAAAAAAATTAGGGAAAAATGTATCCTCTGGGGACTCGTTACAAACCCTAAGTCGTGATGACTGGGGAATATGATCCATGGGACATGCGCATCTGACGTGTGCACCGTGAACATAACCCCTCCACACCTGCAAATCAACCTGCTCAAGAACAAAAATCCGTTCACACTGGTGAACCAGTTGCTAGGGAACCGGTTCGCGAACCATTGGTTTCCACTTTAAAAAAAGTCGTAGCATGGAAGCACATAAAAAAGATCCCTCCTTCAAATGCGTAATGGATTCCACCATTAAAATGGCATGCGCATTTGACGTGTGCCACGTGAGCATTAACCGGGTCCATTCCACAACATTAAACTAAAATTAAGCTACGAAAATCCATTTTTGTTGTTAAACGGCAACAAAAAGAGCAACTGCCACAGGCTTTAGATTAACAAAATCAGATAAAAATCTCGTCGCGCACGAGATCAGTTTATCTCTCGCGGTTTACCAAATTAGCCGGAGGGCGAGAAAAAAAATATAGATAACGTGTCAGCTAAATCTTGTTGAATCAGAGATTTGCCGTAGGATTTAACGACACAAAAGATAATCAAATATCTTTTTTAAGCTACTGTCAACTAAGGCAATCGATAGGATGGCATTTTTTTTCTCTACTTCACGCCCAATACTTTATTAAAGATCTTTACTCAGGATCTCTTTAGAAGCACAGCAGAACATCAGTTACCCGGACCTCAATCAACCGATGTCTGTTATACGAGCAGGTAACAGAACATCGTACTGCGGTTTTCATTGCAATGCTAATCTTGGCGATAAATTTGGCGATATTGGTGACCATTTTGGCGACAAAAGGAATTTTCTAGAAGGACCTCGACTTATAACCTATTTCCACTGGCTCCATGAACTTTCTGGAGATTACGTCACTTCCTACGTAATGAAGTCACTTCCTGTTGAAAAAGTATAAAAGCAGGCTCTCAAGCCAAGAAGAGTGCGTTGGATTTTGATCAGTAAGCAAGCTGGTGAGCTGATAAGAAACCTTTGAGCGCCGAGTTGAGATTTATCGGTAATCTCTTCTTGTGAATTTTTACAAGTACTGTTTGAATAGTTGTGCTACGTTTCTTTCCCTAGAATATTTGAAAAATAAAGAGCTTTATTTTTTAAATCCTGCTTATTGGACTGCATTCACGTACACCCACAAGACAATTTTGTTACAATATCTTTTTTAAGCCACTGCCAACTAAGGCAATCGATAGGATGGAATTTTTTTTCTTTGCTTTACGCCCAATACTTTAATAAAGATCTTTACTCAGAATCTCTTTAAAAGCACAGCAGAAGATATTTCATAACTCAACAAGTTTGATTGACTAAATGGGGTTATGGAATTTTTAGCTGCAAAGGCTATCATCCCACATTCAACTCAAAAAGATATTTAAAGGGAAAAAAATAAAAACACAGATCCATTCTTAAGCAATGTGATAAATTTTATGCATTTTCATTGAAATAATGGTATTGTAAATGTGTCGGAAAGTTTCGCTTTGTTGAGCAGAGTAAATATTCTTTTGAGAACACCTTTAAAAAATCATTGAAATTATTTCCGAAAGTGTCAAAATTAGCATTAGAGCCAATGTTCGACGATTTTCTCGATGCAAACGCTTGTAAAATGTCTTTATCGGTAGGTGATACAGTAGAATTCGAACTAACTGGGACCGGTGCCTGTTCGGATTACAAAAAATTCGGATTACCCGAAAAAAGAAAAAGATGTGTGGTAAAAAAAATGTAAGTTATAAGTACTCAGTACTATTATCTCTTGAATTCTTTTATTCAAAAGCAATAGAAAGAGAATATGTCTCCCCTTTTCATTAGAATAATGGAATAATTCCCATTCTGAAGCTGTAAATGCGCTAGAAATAGCACGGCGATATATAGAGCAGAGTGAAAATGTGACATCAACAGACATTATGTTTATGAGAAGTTGGCATAATATTGCTTCCACGTCGAGAATAACATCACTTCATGAGACAAATCTGACAAATTTCTTCACCCCAAAAGATCGTTAATGCAAATGTGTATAAGGTGTGTTAATGTAATGCGTTTTTATTAAATGTACATGTGGTCCTTGAATTATTGCATTAGTTTCTTCAATGTGTACAAAATTAGGCCTACTGAAAAAGTACTTTTTTATTTTTAGTATGTATATTTAAATCTTTTCAATTACATATAATTTTCGAAAATGATATCGGTTCGGATTAACCGGTATTTCGGATTAGCGGGGTTCTACTGTATTTAATAGCTCAAGAAGTTAGAAAATCAAAAATATAAACGCGCTAATAAATAACAGATAAGTTATACTCGATAGTAAAGGTTATCAGTTACTGAGAAAGCAAATTTTCTTGATTGCAAATGCTCAATTGAATGATCATAACATATGGGAATTGGGAAATAAAACATTCAAGAGCAAAAAATAACATGCAAATATTTTTTCTATATTGTTACCTCCGTTATTTACATCTAGCAGCAATCTGTATTTCATTTCTCATTATTGTTTGCAATTAAATTAATTTTGACGTATAAAACATTTTTTGGCGATTTTCCAAAAGGGCGAAAGTAAGGGGAAAAAGAAAACGCTCTGTAAATTCTATGTTAGCGATAAGATTTCTGTGATCAAAAGAAAGAAAAAATAAATTTTAAAAAAATGATTAAGACATGCTTGGAGGAATGTATACAACTCTGCATATGTGTTACAGTCAGAAGGCCTTAATTTAGAGAAGATATTACGAATATTTTCGAAATGATTTACGAATTTCTGATTAATGGAATCATCATCAATACATTCGGAGTTATTAAATGCTGATTATAATATTGTGGGTCACCAGCCGCAGCCGAGTACCTGTAGATGGCGCTGCCATCGCGAGTGACGTCAGAGAATCAAGCTGCCGAGAACAGTAAGAGACGACGAGGGGGTTGGAGACGCGTGAACGACGTGGGTCTTTCCCTGACAAAGACAAAAGACGATGATGTGCCATCCAAAAGCCTATTTAATGACGATTTACTTCAACTGTACATATCTTTTATCTGTAAATATTGCTCAGTACATTAATGTAAACTTAATCCTGATAATATAACCATTTAGATTGATGAACTGCGTATTATTACTATGGAACACAACATTAAGCCTACCTGATAACCGCCTACAATATTTTATTACAATATATTAATTACGATCGAAAGAACGCGCCAGTCCGTTTGATCATGTTTCAGAAATTAAAAAAGAGAGAGACCGAACGAAAAAAATAATACTGCCTATTTTTAACTCTGACTTTTTAAAAGAATTTCGTTGATATGTTTACAATTATATAAAAATAATGCATAGAATTTGTGCATGCTATACTGATTCTAAATTATTGATATTTATGTTTCGTTCGGAATTCTATTCGATGTTAGTCTAATCTTTGTTACTTATCTATAAGTTTTGCCCGTGAAACCAGCAATTCACCAAAATGGGGGGGGGGGAACGCCCACAATGACATGAAAAAGTTCTGAAAACAAAACTAAAGATACACATTATTGATTTTCGCGCTAATTTTTTTTCGCGATAATGACATTTCAACTGTAGAAAATAGAGAGTACGTTAATCCGAAACAATATTAAAAAATCGCAACGTGAAAAGGATTATTATACAGCAAGCAAAATATGCGAGACATAAACACGTTAGGACACTGCCGAAAATAATAATCGAAGTCATTCAGTTGAAGGTTATGACGTGTCCTGCGCTCTGCACCATCAGCCAATGAAATTGCAGCAACAATACATGCTGGGAAGGCTCCGGACAAACTTCAGCCGGACAATGCTTTCTAGAGAAAAATACCAACGACCAGGAAAAAATTAATCAAAACGGAAAAAGATATTTTAACCGGTCTTGTTTTAAATCCGACAGAACCGTTCCAGTTATAAGCTGAAAAAAATTGAAAATAATAGTGTTATTAGAAAGTCGGATGCAACAAATTTAAAAACAAAAATAAAATTTCGATGGCAAAACTGACTAGTTTTTAAAAATTTCTCAAAATTCAGTAAATTACATTTGAAGCTCAAAACAAACTTCATTGAAACGAAAATTGTTTATTCTATCCGATGGAGCATTGATTGCTTTTCAACGATCATTAGAAAAGATACTACAGCCGCAAACGTGCCAAAAATGACCCAAAACAACACAAAACATTAAATAAAAAAATTTCTAGATTGAATTTTAAAATTCCGGCTTCGAGGCGCATTGAGTCACCTTAACGACTATCTTTGTGCCAAATTTCATGGCTGTAAGTGCGATGGATTCGTCTGGACATCGCGCGCAGGCACGTACGCACACAAACATTGCTTTTTATAAGTATAGATAATGAATAGAGTTTGTGTATGTACGCTATACTGATTCTAAATTATTGATATTTATGTTTTGTTCGGAATTCTACTCGATATTAGTCTAATCTTTGTTACTTATCTATGAGTTATGTTATTATGAATTTTCACTCCTTGGGTAGCTGGAGCCGTTGAGGCTCAAAAAATAAATATATATCTTTGGAGAAGAAGATTTTGTCACTAGTAGATTCGAATGAATAACGTTATTTCTCTTATTTGGAAACAAAAAAGCTTGAATTTTCACTTCAGCAACAGAAATTCGAAAATCAATTTAATTTCAACAATATACGAGCACATTCTAACTACATTTTAACTGTTGCCAAAAAATCAACGCAAATATGACAGAAAACAAGCTTTATTTAATCCTATTTCGACATCTTACCTTTCGACTCATTGCTTCCAGAAATAGATACCTTGATTGAAAGAATTAGATCTCTTAAAAGTCAGCGAATGAAAACGGAAAGAGAAGAGCCCCAACGACCATCCCCCTCCCCACCCCATAAGATCAACTAAAATGGAAAAAGGGAGTTCTAAATTGGATCAGAAAGCTTAAAAATTAAAAAGAAAGAAAATCTATTAACAAGTCCTGCGTTCCGTCTGATAAAATCGGCATTATAAAACGGAAAGACGAAATCTGTAGATAAAGTTATTAACGAACATATTTTTTAAAAAAGAAAGCACAGTGAAAATAACTGGGGGGAGGGGAGGAAGAAAAGCAGCTTTACGAATTGAGCAAGTCGCAAACGATTTTCGTGCAGAGCATTTCAAAAAGGAGAAAACAGCAAACGAGAAAGAATTCTAATCTCGCTTTAATTCCTTGCCAGAATTCATAAATAATTTTCAGAAAAATGAATATGAAAGTAAGGAGAAAGCGTGCATTAATATTAAAAATATCGCAAAGCGGTATCTTTTAAGATATATTCTGCGATTTTAGAGCCGGATTTAATGCCGACCATTGAATGTTAGTCTAGTTTTGTATATTTGGAAGACTGGCATTATTAATAAAACATTTCAGAATATTTGTACACACATCAACGCTTTTAGCTTAGCCAGTTCTTTCGGAGTGCTTGCATTCAGACCTAAATTCGTAAATAAATAACATAACATGCTTAGGTCGGAAAGTGAATACAAAATCAGATTTTCAGAAATTTAAAACAAGAATCTATAATAAAACTCCTGAGCAAAAGCAGGTATATAAAGTTGCTACTTCATATCTGCGCATTAATATACATATGAATAAATCAAAATAAGATAAACCCGGTGCATCAAAAATAAAGTTAAAACGTAATGAATTGAATGTTTTCGCGAAATATTCAAAGCTATCAGGCGGATGAAATATTTTAAACATCCAGGATAATTCAAATGTAAATTTTTGAAGAATTCTTCGTATGCATAAAGTTCGCAAAACTGAATTTAAATAAATCACTTTCTATAAATAAGAATTATTAAATAAGTTGTAATAAAATACTTAGTTCTCAGTGCAATGAAAGTTCAAAGGTAGTACAATACACAGTGATGCCGAAATAATCCGAAAGAGAACTCCGCTCCGCTTCGGTATGCGGGTACTAAATAACTAATCAAAAGACCGGTCGCCTCGATAAAAATATGGGAACTGTGGCCGAACGCATAATAGCCCCCATTACACACGGCTCATGCGTCCCTCCTCCCATTACAAGGGCCAACGTCCACACTACCATTATTGCACCACAAGAGCGAGATCCCGTTTACTTATCCGAAGGCTTCTAATCTACGTACGCATGGTGTCCGCAAGTGGGATTAATGTCGAGATAAGTATCACAGTGGATACTAGTAGAAATTGTAATGCAGTCTGTACAATAACACAAAATTTGACTATAACTCCAATCTTGACTATAATACCAGGTGACCCCGCGGGGAATATTTGAAAAATAATCTAATAGATGGCGCTAGCTGCGAGCAAGTGAGGTCAAACTTGGTGCGTATGGTCATTAGAGCGGGCAATTGTATAGGTGTGTGTTTCGTTAGCGAGCGGCGAGTTTAAGTGCGTTGTTCAGTTCTGATCGTCATAAGCAAAAATGAATAAATATTCAACTGATATTTGAGTGTTTATTGTGCTCGAAATGGAGAAATGCCATGGAAGTGTTAAGGCAGTGCAACGGGCGTGGCAGGAGGAGTTTCACAAAACGAACTGGCCATACTCGAATACTGGAGGCCGTAAGTTACAACTACTGTCCATACGATTGACAGAGAAGTCTGCTCACGCGTGATGGATGGATTCCAGAACCGCTTCACCGCTGTCCTTGTTAAAGAAGGAGGTCACTTCGAACCCTTTTATCATTAATTGCTTACTATGTAATTTCATATCTATATATTTAAAATAATTTGGTAAAACATTCTTCACTGAGTCCGCCAGCCTCAACCACCCGATCGATTTTGACTTTTTTTGTTTTTTTGTTTCATATGGAAGCTTATGACGTCTAGATATGTTATCATGGGTCGCCTCCCCCCCCACCACCCCAATTTTCGAACAAAATAGAAAAAAAACACTTCTCCACCATACATTCTCGATATGTTTTTTCGATTCGTTCGAAAATGGGGATTGGTGGGGGCAGACGGCCTTTGATGGCATATCTAGACATCATAAGCTTTCATACGAAATAAAAATTGCCGAAATCAGTCGGATGGTTGTTATTGGCGAACTGTCTAAAGGTTTTTCTCCATAGAGAATGTACAGTAGGAAAGAGGTTTTTCGATTTCGTTCAAAAATAGAGGGCGGGGACAGACGACCATTGATGACATATGTAGACGACATGACCTTTCAAATGAAAAAAATGTCGAAATCAGTCGAGTGATTGGGGCTGGCGAACTGTGTCTGAGGGTTTTACCATATTATTTTAAAATTCCTATTGCAGGTGATGGAAACTTTTAGTTAGGGTGATTTCATTCTGTATTTATGGATCTGAAGATTTTTATGCCGAAATTCGTGAAACATTTTTACGAAACTTTACAACTAGATGAAGTTTATTGAAAGATTTTATCATTTCAAAGGAATCTGTTCTCTACAAAGAATATGAAATCTACTATGGTTTCATGGAACCCGCCCAGAGGGCGGCGAGAGCGACTGGTATATCCTTAGAATCTTTTCATCACTCTTATTTGTTTGAAAATTCCGATTCGTTTCAATCATTACTCGCTGGGCTACCCTGTACAAATATACAATAAGAAGTCCAACTCGACTTGATTAAACTAAAATCGAAACACGAACCTCACAATATCATAGATCCAAAGAGGGAAAATTAACCCTAAAAGAGCAGCTATATGAAAATGACACAAATCCTGACTATAAATCTAATCTTGACTGTAACCAATGTCGGTTCGTCTATTATAATTGTGAAGGTGCTGCAACTACACTGCGCAGCTTCAATTTTGCTTCGTTTAACCCTTTGCACTCTGGTGTCTCCTCTCAAGCACCATTCTGTACAGCGCATGAATAGGGCATTTCTTGAATTCGACAGACTTGACAAAGTATTCTGTACAGCGCATCATTACGGCATTTCTTGAAGTCGACAGCCAAAAAAACTTCACAAAGTTGTAAGAAGCCGCAGATTAATTTCTCGGACAAAAACAGCTTATAAAACTATATATATATATATCAGGGGTGGATCCAGGTTTTTTTTAGGGGCCCATTTTTGTAAATAAATTATATATATTTTTGTGGAAATAAAATTATTTTTGTTAAAAATTTTCTGATGTGAAACCTTCAATTTTAGCAGTCATATTCCTATATTTTACGTTTAATATCACAAGCGTTTCATTGAAGCAAATAAATGCAGTAATTTGATATAATACTGGAAAAAAAATACTCGTATATATATTTTGTGCAATGCCTCATTCAAAAACTTTTAAAAAAGAAGTCAGATTAAAAAAAGGGTCCGTTTTTGTGAATTTGAGTTTTGTGAAGGGGCCGTTTTCATGAAGTGGAATTTTGTGAAGGGGCCGTAAAACGGCCCCAATTTTCGTCTGGATCGACCCATGTATATATAAATATTCAAGAAAATGAAATAAGTCCTTGCATTTAGTGCATAATTATGCATCTAATTACATTTCCGAGTGTAAAGGTTTAATTTCTAATAATTTAAAAATATGTTAATAAAAATAATAATTAGATTTCTGACTTGTGATCTAATTAAATTTCAGAACATACTTTTAGAATAGAAATCTTAACTATGCTATTATTAATTTATAATTCATTTTAAGCAAAAATTTAACTTCAAAAGATTGTTCTCAATGATTTTATTGGTATTCCTTACTCTCGTTTCAAAAAATTTACACAACCGTGTCTAATGATTTTACATTTACACGCTGTAATCAATTAAAAAATAATGAAATATAATACTAAATTAAGCAAACTTGTAAGGAAATAATTATCTACCAGACACACTATGGACGAGTTTTCTGCTTTGTTTATTTACATTTAAGTGCCTATACTACGTAATTCCGGTGTAATGCTAAGTCAATGGAATCTTCAAAGCGGAAGTCCAGCATACGTGCAGATAAAGTCAAGGTTTTTAATGTAAGTAAACAAACCACAAAACTCGGTCATACAATACACGAATATTAAAATTATTTTTTTATTCATCATTAGTTATCCTACATTTCGTCGCTTAAGAAACAACGCCATCTATCTCAATTTTTGGAAATTTCAAAGAGAAAGATCCAAATGAATTTTTCGCAACCAACACGCATATTTACGGATCCTACTATGGTTTGGATTGAGGTCCCTTTTCATTGGCTCTCAGCGTCACGTGACTTCGCTTGCTTCTGAATGATGTCATAGGAGCGCGCTTAGTTTGGATTTCGATTGTTGTCTGGCTATTATATCACGGAGAAACCAAATTTATCTTTATCTTGAATTCATCATTCCCTTTAGAAATATCCACATAATCGTAATTAAAAGATAATTTTGTTTTTTCCATGATATTAGCTAAGACAAAAATCGAAATCCAAACTAAGCGCGCTCCTATGACATCATTCAGAAGCAAGCAAAGTCACGTGACGCTGAGAGCAGCCAATGAAAAGCGACCTCAATCCAAACCATAGTAGGATCCGTAAATATGTAACCAACACCGAATATTTCTGAATTTTTTTTAAGATCTATTATGAACATGAACCACACGTTCCAATCAGACGTGAAAAATTTAGAAATACAGTCGAACCCCGCTAATCCGAACTAATTGGGACCGGTGCCTGTTCGAATTACAAAAAATTCGGATTACCCAAAATTCCGATAAAAATAGAAAAGAAAAAGATGTGTGCTAAAAAAAAATGTAAGTTATAAGTTTTCAGTACTATTATCTCTTGAATTATTTTATTCAAAAGCAATAGAAAGAGAATATGTCTCCATTGTCATTAGAATAATGGATGTGCTCCCGTATGAAGTGACCTTATCTTACGGCGAATTGCATTAGTTTCCTCAATGTGTACAAAATTATGCATGCTGAAAAAGTACTTTTTTGTTTTTAGTATGTATATTTAAATCTTTTCAATTACATATAATTTTCGAAAATAAAATCGGTTCGGATTAGCGGGATTCTAGTGTATTCACTATTGGTTTCGAAAAATTCATTTGAATCTTCTTTGAAATTTCAAAAAATTGAAATAGCTGGTGTTGCTTCTTAAGCGACAATTTGATGATTTCCTACGACAAAGCATTCATTTGGAAGTTGACTTTTACACTTCATCCTTTTGTACAGTAAAAAAAACTGCTCCATAAAACAAATACAAACTGTCCTAGCTTAATTCGCAAACTAACTAACACTCGACAACAATTAGTGTCTTTTAACAGGCGAAACTTGCTTAAACTCGCAATGCCAACCAAAGCTAAAGCACGCATTTTTTTCATTTTTCCTTCCATCCCAAACCCGTTGGGTTATCTTTCACATTGTGTCGCGTATTCAGATTACCAACCATTAAGACCTATTATGGGTCCATATCTCAGCTCTCTGAAAACGACGCACTTAGTGGAAACATTGTTATCTCCGTGTTCGGTACCTATGTTTTCAGAGGACGGGGCACTGTTCCACGGAAATTACGGCGGTGCATCTGGAATATTTCACACGTTAATAACCATAAGTTCTTGTTTTTGTGTCCTTTATGGATCTATTTGGTGTGCTACATGAAGAAGTGGGTATATAGTAAAGGGAATAGCTTTTATTAGATTTTTTGAGAAGAGTGTTTAAGGTAATAACAGATTGAATTTGATGCAATTTTCCCATCCTATGTTATACCAGATAAACGTTTCTTTAAAATCTATGTATTGTTTTACTATAATGTACAGGGTGTCTGGGAATTGTTGGACACTTTTCAAAAGCTAATAAAAAAAAAAACCAATAATGCTTCAATTACAAATTTTTTAAAAATGAGAGCGCATTAAAAAAAAAAATTTCAGATAGGTAACGCGTCGTTTCGGTAGTCTAGGGAGTCGTAAATTGCTGGAAATCAAAAATTTGTTTAGAGCCATTATCAGCGAAACTTTTAAATAAAGGCGAAAAATAAAGGCGTGTATTTGTAGGGAATTGCACGCTCTTTAATTTGTTGATTCACATGTAGTGTGAAAACGGAAGAGTCTTCGAGATATTCAAAAAAAAAAAAAATTGGAAAAAGAAACCAGAAAACGAACATCGGCTTCGGCTGATCGGTAGCCATTGCGAATGGAAATCTGTCACCGGTGACTGACACTGAACTATATCTAATTAGATGACCCCTCCTCTGCTATCTCTTAACTATAGTATCAGATCAGTAGAAGCCATTTGCTCGTTTTCTTTTTTCAGTTGTTCTTGAATATTTCGAAAACTCTTGAGGTTTCACAGTACATGCGAATTAACAAATTAAAAAGCATAAAATTCCCTACATATACATGCTTTTATTTTTCTTCTAGCTTTAATAGTTTCGCTGATAATGGCTCTAAACAAATTTTTGATTTTCAGCAATTTACGACCCCATAGACTACCGAAACGGCGTGTTACCTATTAGGAAAAAAAAATTTTAATGCGCTCTCATTTTTTAAAAAAAATATTCGCAGTTGAAACATTATTAGTTTATTATTATTATTATTAACTTTTGACAAGTGTCCAACGATTCCCGGACACCCTGCGTTTACTTATATTTAAATTAGATTTGAGTTTTCTATCCTACGTTTCTTTAAAATCTATGTATTGTTATATTATAATGTATTACTTACATTTGAGTTTTCTATCCTATGCTAAACCAGACAAATGTTTCTTTAAAATCTATGTATTGTTTTATTATAATGTATTACTTACATTTAAATTACATTTGAGTTTTTTTTTATCCTATGCTATACTAGATAAATGTTTCGTTAAAATCTATATATTGTTTTATTATAATGTATTACTTACATTTAAGTTTTCTATCCTATGCTAAACCAGATAAAAGTTTCTTTAAAATCTATGTATTGTTTTATTATAATTCATTACTTACATTTAAATTACATTTGAGTTTTCTATCCTATGCTAAACCAGATAAACGTTTCTTTAAAATCTATGTATTGTGTTATTATAATGTATTATTTACATTTAAATTCCATTTCAGTTTTCTATCCTATGCTATAGCAGACAAACGTTTCTTTAAAATCTATGTATTGTTTTATTATAATGTATTACTTATATTTAAATTACATTTGTGTATTACATTTATTAGCGTAATGCAAATACATTGCTCTAATAACTTAAAGAAAACGCATTTTTATTAGTGTATTAAAAAGAGGAAATTCGTTATAATTATTTTCTACTTTTTAATTCACAATTTATATTATATATGCTATCAAATAAGAAATAATTTTTTTCTCAAATTAACTTCAAGATGATGCCACGTATGAAATACAAATTAAATTAAATGAATCGATCAATTGATAATTAAATTAATATTAAATATATATTGTATAGATGGACTATTCATAATATTAGTTTTATCTAAATCATGTTGATGTTATTCAACTTATTTAAAATAAGATGTTATACAACTTATTTATAGAATATTTATTTAGACAATTTTAATTATTTTATTTATTACGTACTTTTTAAATATTTTTGCCAGTTAATTAATAAATATGTATACCATTGTGTTGGTTAGCAGTATTTCAGTTACAGGTGTAAAAGTATTATACTGTTCGTTTCAAAAACACGAGACTATCACTTTTGGACGATTTTACTACGGAGAGGGGCGACAGGCAGTGAGTAAGATGAGCCCTTTTCAGGAGTTCTTTGTTATGACATGACCTTTATTTGATTAGGACTATTTTTTTAGTTAGTCTTTTCTTTTTCTAGTTAGTCTTTACAACAAATCAATAAATGAAAAAATGTTTCTATACACTGCTATGTAAAATGTAAATATCTCCCCCTCCATTTTTCACTTCACCCCTTTTTTGTGAAATCCACTCCGCCTCGGTGTTTCCGATCAGTAACACACACCCTGAAGTAGGCTTAAAAATTTCGCTTCGAATATCCACAGTCCATGCTTTTAAAAATTCATGACTGTTTTTAAGTGGAAACTTGTGAAACTGTTTCGTTGCACAATTGCCTTTCCCCTATGAATTACAACAGCCAAAACTCGAGTGATAAAAATTTTTTTCAACCTAAAACAATTACGCAAAATGTAAAAGCTCCGTAAAATGCTAATGACAGATACCATCCGCACTAAATGATGTTTATAAACGTAACTGTTGACATTATCTAATGTCACTGAGACGTTACATTGAATTGGTTCCATACGTGAAATCGATTTACTATTTGTTCTTCGCTAACACAACCACCTTCTAAGTGCAAATTCGAATAAAACTTAATTCCTTCCAAAATACCATCCTTTCCAGCGATTCCTCCTCACCTACCAACTACCCCGATTCTAACTGATTCCTCCCTTAGGGGCTAAGCCTAGTTCTTTTAATCCTTTAAAGAAAGACTGCAGGACGTTAGGCGAAGCCTTTGAGAAGTTGATTTGGTCCCGCGCAGAGACGGAAAGGGTTGCGTCAGATTTCGAACAGCTGCCTTTGGGGAATTCCTATCGGATTTTAGAAGGAAGCGACGATAATTCATTTCCTCCAATTGCTTCTAAACCACTCTGAAGGGAAACCAGGGGGGTGATCAGGAATTGTTAGAATAGTTTTAAACGGATTGCGAAAAGCATCTAAATAAGAGTTGGATCTGGGATTCTTAGTGGATTGGGAATTGGACTTGCGTCGATCCAGTGGATGTTGCGTGTGATAGAGAACGCTGGGTGATCTAAGGGAGCGTCTGGGGCATTGAGAAGCAGAGTGGTCCAATCCACAATTTTCGCTGAATGAAACCAGCGGGAGTGGTCTCCCCTAAACTTTCTCGTATACTTTCCCGAAAAGATGCTGTTTCCCTTCCCCCAGTGTGGATAAAAAAATTCGAACCTACTGTAACCCAGAATCCAATGACTATCAGAAGGTTTCTCATTGTAGATTGTGATTGTAAAATATTTACGTAAAGAATCAAATTCAAAGAGATGCGTACCGATTAAATGCGAACCGATTTTCCACTCTTACCGGCTCAAGGATAAAGTGGCGTCATCCTTCCGCGTGCACAGGCATTGCTACCAGTACGCATGCGCATGGAGTCCATTTCAACAGTGAACAAGTATGCGATTATACAACCCGCCAAACAGTAGCCGCTTGACGGATTTGGCCCAAAATTTTAAACGGACCAACATTCATGACGATAAAACTGTATCAAATTTTACCCATCTAGCTATTCAAGTTTTTGACGTATAGTGTTCGCATGACCGCGGACAGACAGACAGGCAGACTTCCCGTAGACAGATTTTGTCCAAAATATCATAGAAACTTACAAATTATGTTTAAAGACCACATACCAAATTTCATCCCCGTAGCTCTAATAGTTTTCGAGTTATCGAGTTCATAGATAGTCATAATTCCGAAATTGTGTTTTTAGGACTCGGGGAGGTCTAAAACGTGGAGATTCGTCAAAATCTCGAGTTAGAATTTTTCGAGGATTACAATACTTTCTCTTTGTATAAGAGAAAGTAAAAATGGGTTTTTTTGTTTTGTTTTCTCAAAACAAGAGATGATCAAAAAGAGTTTTAACTGGTCGACACTAAACAGCAGCACTTTTCAGATGGTTGACTTGCAATGTTTATAAAATATGATGCCCAGCTCAGTTATGCGGAATTGGGGTTTGGATCACTCTGGCTGTCAATGCGGCATTTCGATTTCTAAACGTGCGCATTAACATCGATTATATTGATACCGCCTTTATTTATTTGTTTATTTTCATTCTTAATTCCAAGGTGATAAGTAATTGCGATTGAAATCACCCTTAAAAATATTAGCAGTTTCTAGAAATCATGATACCATTTAATGATTCCAAACTTAGAATGCATTTTAAGATGGATTAAATGGTCAGAAATTAAACAAGCTCGATGCACAAATTGACACGGGAACAATAAATTGCCTCGGAAGAATTTTAAAAAATTGCAAAAATGTCTGTAATTTCAAAAAGGGTTGAATATTTTGATTTGTTTTAAAAGTGTTTTTAAAATGAGCTAGGCATCATATTTTCAAAAACTGAGGAAAAAAGCGGGTTTGTCCCGGTCGGGTTCTCAACGCTTCATTTCTAAAACAAGGCATTAACATGTTATATCAACATCACTTAATACATTTCATTTCATTCTAAATCTAAATACAAAATTAAAATTTTTCACACTTGTGTATCCTCGATGACAATACACTAGTTCAATATTTTCAGAACTTAATTATCAGTTAATCATGAAATAAAATAAACTTTGGTTCTTTATCAGAAGGCTACCTGGTAGTCAGTTAAAAGAAGCAAGAGGTTTAAAAAGTAGAAAATAATTAAAACAACGTTTCTTCTTTTCAGTACACTAATCAAAGAGTGTTTTTAAAAACCGATTTTAATTCATTTTAATTATTTCTCAATTTTTGTTTACAGTTCGTTTTTCTGTTAAGTAATTACAACGTCATAAACCACCGATTTTCACTGCTTTTATTCACCAAAAATCCACAAAACTCTTTGTGAAAGAACACATTTAAGAATTTAAATACGCGCGTGCCTTATGCCCCAAAATTCTAACTACATCGGAGGCGGGAAACAAATCAAGAATATCGGTTAATCGAAAATCGAAATGTTGACTCATTACTTCCTTTTCGTGGTTAATTAGGTTTCACGCTTTCCCTCAAAACAGAATCAATCATGTTTAATGGCAGCCCAGAGGTAAATATCAAGTTAAAAATCGGTCATGGTCAATTTTCAGTCAGTTTAACCGCGCTCTGTGCAAGAAGAATTTAAATCATTACATATCTGACATGATAATTATGATTGAGAAACTTTACAGAACTGTTTAAAAGGCGCTAAGCATAAGGAACCTTAATTACTGTAAACATTAAACTGGTGAGGAAGTGATATCAATAAAAATAATTATTAATAAAATGGAAAAATTTTCAAAACAGGCTTTTAAAACCATGCTAAAATTTTTTTAAAAATATTTTATCAGAATTTGGAGATCATAACAAAATTATAAAACTGATCCGACATGATAATTATGATTGAGAAACTTTATAGAACTGCTTAAAAGGTGCTAAGCATAAGGAACCTTAATTACTGTAAACATTAAACTGGTGAGGAAGTAATATCAATAAAAATAATTATTAATAAAATGGAAAAATTTTAAAAACGGGCTTTTATAACCATGCTAAAAAAATTTTTCAAATATTTTATCAGAATTTGGAGATCAAAACAAAATTATAAAAGTGTTAGGAAATGAGGAAAATCGCTAAGTAAACTGAAATTTGATCCCATCTATACTTATAAAATTCAATGTTTGTATGTGCGTGCGTGCGATGTCCAGACGAATCTATCGCACTTACAACCTTGAAATTTAACACACAGGTAGTCTTAATGGTGACTCAATGCACCTCGAAGCCGCAATTTTAAAATTTAACCTAAATTTTTTTTATTTAATGTTTTGTGTTGTTTTGGTTGATTTTTTCGCACACATTTCTCAATAGAATGGTTTTCAATAATTGTACGAAAGAAATAATCACACCATCGAAAAGAGCACACGATTTCCGTTCTAATGAAGTTGGTTTTGAATTTCTAACGTAATTTACTGAATTTTGAGAAATTTTTAAAAAATAGTCAGTTTTGCCATCGAAATTCTATTTTTGTTTTTAAATTTCCTGCATCCAACGTTCTAATAACACTATTATTTTCAATTTTTTTTCAGCTTTTAACTGCAACGGTTCTATCGGATTTAAAACAAGAACGGTTAAAATATCTTTTTACATTTTATTTTAATTATTTTTTTTCCTGGCCAGTTGAAAGATAATTTTGTCTACCGAGCTCCCCCCCACGCCACTTTCCCAGAAGGTTGTAGGCAATTTCATTGGCTGACGGTGCAGAGCGTAGGTGACGTCATAACCTTCAAATGAATGACTTTGATTATTATTTTCGGCAGTGCCTTAACGTGTTTGTCTCGCATATTTTATTTGCTTTATAATAATCCTTTTCACGTTGCGATTTTTTAATATTGTTTCGGATTAACGTACTCTGTATAGTCTCCTGCAGTTGAAATGTCATTATAGCGAAGAAAAATAAGCAGGAAAATCAATAATGTGTATCTTTTGTTTTCAGAACTTTTTTATGCCATTGCGGACATTTTTTTCATTTTGTTGTAGTCCTGATTTCACTGGCAACGCCGTGCGCCTACTGTTAGTTTATAATAAAACTTCTTTCAAAACACGTTTTAAATATTTCGAATGATGCGAATAGCTTTCGCTTTTAGCGTCAACCAACAAAGTGTTCGTCCTCTCGGCAAATGCTCTCGGAGAACACTCTTTCAAAACCAGCGGGAGTGGCCTCTCCTAAACTTTCTCGTAAACTTCTCAAAAATTTGTCATTTCCCCTCCCCCTGCGTGGATAAAAAATTCGAACCTACAGTAACCCAGAATGCAATGACTATCAGAAAGTTTTTCATTGTAGTTTATAGCGATTGTAAAATATTTAGGTGAGCAACCAAATTCAAAGAGATCGTATGTATTAAAACTTAGCAATGTTTATTTTCCATCACACTCTGGCAAGCTCAGTTAATGCTAGGGCGTGCGCGAGCCGAAAGAAAACAGGAGAAAATAACCTCGTACGCTATCGCTGAATAGCTTGCGCATGTGCAGAGATTACTTCCAGTAAGCGAGTAAAAAAAATTGAATAGGCAATTTGATCGCCCTTTTTTTTAACCGATTGACCAATTTTGGAGCAGAAGGTGGTAATTTTTTGGAATTAAAATATTGTTATAGGGAGGTGATTTTTTTTATAACTCAATAAATTATTCAGAGAAGAAAAGATAAAACAGTTCCATTCTTTAGCACTTCAAAAGCGATATAAGCAAGTTGATAAAAAAAAAAAGAAAAAATGGCGCCTTAAAGCATGGCATTGTTGAGCGGCGGAAAATATTCTTTTAAGAGTATTCTTAAAGAATCATTGGGAAATACGAAGAAAAGAGGGAAAATCAGTAACTTGCGCAAAGTCTCTTAACAAAACTGTTTCCAACCAGCGGGAGTAGTCTCCCCGAAACTTTCTCGCATACGACCAGTAATGTGGGAGTGGGTAAACACCCAGTGGGTAGGTGAATATTCTTGGGGTATTTACCCTAGGCCTGGTTATTTTGAGAAAAAAATTATGAATGGTTATTTACAATGAAACATGAATTTCCAAAAAATTGCGTATGTTCTCAATTTTTACGCGCGCTGAACTACCACAACTTTATTTAACGTTTTTGAGTACGAAATCTTACTCCAGACATCACGCAAGATTTCACCCCACCATACCTTCCATCTCGAGAATGTCAGAACGAAGTTTCGATTCAGGGATTGCCATAATTTCCGAAGTGCGTGTTTGCGGCTCGCTACAATTTCCTTCGTAGACCGCCAAGGCCAAACGCCAACCATACTAACTTGAATAAACACACTGTCGCAATGTGCATTTTGAACCCAATATGCAATTTGAACACCTGTTTTTTAACCGATACGAGTTTTTTCTTCGTATACGAGAAAGTAAAAATGCATATAAAAAGTTTGATAACTTATAAAGAGCTTATTAAAATGTTAATACGCCGTAGTATCTGCGAGCCCATTTTTACTTTCTTGTATTCGAAGTATACAAAGAGAAAGTATTGCAATCGCCAAAAAAATTTAAACTCGAGATTTTGACGAATCTCCGCGCTTTAGACCTCCTCAAGAGTCCGAAAAACGCAATTTTGGAATTATGTGTGTCTGTGAAAACGACAACTCGAAAACTATTAGAGCTACGGGGATGAAATTTGGTATGTGGTCTTTAAACATAATTTGTAGGTTTCTATCCAATTTTGGGCCAAATCCGTCAACGGGCTGAATGTCTGTCGGTCTGTATAATCCCATACTTGTTCACGTTTGAAACAAACTCCATGCGCATGCATAATTGTAGCAATCTCTGGTAGCAATGCCTGTGCACGCGGAAGGATTACGCCACTTTGTCCTTGAGACGGTAAGAGCGGAAAATCGGTTCCTATTTAATCGCTACGCATCACTTTGAATTTGATTCTTTACGTAAATATTTTACAATCACTATAATCTACAATGAGAAACCTTCTGATAGTCATTGGATTCTGGGTTACAGTAGGTTCGAATTATTTTATCCACGCGGGGAGAAGGGAAACAGCACCTTTTTGGGAAAGTATAAGAGAAAGTTTAGGGGAGACCACTCCCTCTGGTTTCTCCCCATGTGTTAGGAAGTTTACGAGAACGTTTAGGGAGACCACTCCCGCTAGTTATAATTTCAATTAACAATTTTGGAACAGTTTACAGTCTCAAGAAAAGAAGTCACGACTTAAAATTTAGTCTATATTGACGAGGTTTTCGATTATCCGAAGTTATTACGATCTCAGTGAGCTCGGATAATACCATGAAAGGCGTATTTTTTTTAATAAACTATATTTTCTGCTTGTTAGTCTTCAATACATTTCATATTTCATTAATATAAATATTATGGAATATTAAAATCAATTGTCTCAACAACACTACCAGATGCAGCCTCTCAAATCTTAAAATCAAAACTAAATAACTTACATCCATTAATTGATAATTCAGTACTGACAATATTATAAAAGTTCTATTGTCACTGATAAACACACAGCTGTAAAAATGTCAATTTCCCACTACATCAAGAAGAGATTGAGAAACAGATTGCAAAATTCTATTTTTACGTGGAATAAGTCGCGTTCAATAAAAGCATATAAAAACACTGCATTATATATGATATTCAAGTATATAAATACTCTCAATTGCACTGCAAGTGCATTACAAAAAAAATAAAGACCGAAAACATACATGTAAAAATTCCTAAAACCCCATTAAACAAAAATATTCAAAAAGGACGTTATCACCAAAGACAATTAATAAATTCCAATCTTTTGCTCCATAACCTAAGAATGCTAGAGAATTCCACTACATTCTTATCCTACAAGAAATTCCTCGCGGAACTAAAATATTCAAGACAGCGACTATAATCCCCAACATCGCTGTCTACCAAAGCAGGCAATGAAATGTCTAAATTAGCTTCCTACGATGATTGATGGAGTCGGGCATCTCGCACAACGCACTTCGCCGGCAGCACCAAAATCCGTTTTATGGGCAAAACTCACACAACGTGGGTTTTGGCCTGAAGGTTCGGTATGCAGTATTAACGAGGGTGAGACGCGGCTTTTATGAAATATCTTTTTCTTAATAACTACTGGCGGTTGTTTTATGGGCGGCTGAATAATGAAGTGGTCCTAAAAGGGTGGAGGTAGCACGGGTAAGTGTTTCCAAAGTTGAAATCTGGTGGGATTTGATGGTGGTTGTTTATTAGAAGGTTCCTGATTAAGTTGTGTTGAAAAGTAAGCGATGCAGTGAAAGGTTGGATATGCAAGATAGGGTAAAATGTGTTTTCATTAGGGTTTAATAAACATTTAGAAGCTGACGGGACAACAATTAAATTCGATTAATCAAGAAATCCCAATTTTAAAAAACAGGGATAAAAATTTAATAAAGAGAGTGAAAACAACAATTTTTAATCTAAAGTCGAAGTAAAGATTAATTTGTAATTTATAATACTCAAATACATGATAGGTAAACAATAAAAAGATAGAAAGTAATTTAAAAAAGTGAAATTATTCAAAAATTTCATTAATTTTAAATAATTTCAATAAATAAGTAATTTGTTTGAATAAAGAAAAAAATTACAGCATTCTGAATGCAGCAATAATCGAACAACAAAATTTCGAAATAAACAGTACCTTTCACATCCAACGTGTCCGGAGTTGTTAAAGCCAGAATTTTTTTATTCCTTTTTGAATAAATGCACTTTTTATCAATGAAATCCTCGAGTGAATTAAGGGACTTAAAATCATTCACTCGCTACTACTCAGGAGATATGTTAAAAGAAATAAAAATATTTGTTGTTTCAATTTTAAGTTTTGACGTCGAATTAATCAAAATACATTCGAATTATAGACTATATTTTAAAATTTTGTGAATAGGAAATTCAAGCAAACAGAGAAAAATTCAAATTAAAAACGTTCGCAAGAGTAAAGTTTCATTGTATAACAAACCGCCTTGAAAGTAGAATGCAAAAGAAATAAAGAAAAATCAAGAGAGACACAAATAAATGTTGCTATGTGCCTGAATCAGAAAAAAGTATTATTCAAAGCATCTCTAAAAAAGGCGTTATCACCAAAGGCAATTAATAAATTCCACTCGGTAGCTTAATAACTTAAGAATGCTAGAGAATTCCACCGCATTCTTATCCTCCGAGGAATTCCTCGCGAGACTAAAATATTCAAGACAGCAACTATAATCCCCAACTTCGCTGTCTACCAAAGCAGGCAATGAAATGTCTAAATTAGCTTCCTACCATGATTGATGGAGTCGGGCATCTCGCACAACGCACTTCGCCGGCAGCATCAAAATCCGTTTTATGGGCAAAACGCACACTATGTGGGTTTTGGCCTGAAGGTTCGGTATGCAGTATTAACGAGGGTGAGACGCGGCTTTTGTGAAATATCTTTTTCTTAATAACTACTGGCGGTTGTTTTATGGGCGGCTGAATAATGAAGTGGTGCTAAAGGAGTGATGGTAATACACGAAAGTGGCTTCCTAGTTGAAATCTGGAGGGAATTGATGGCGGTTGTTTATCGGAAGTGTCTTGATTAAGGTGTGTTGAAAAGTATGCTAGACTGAAAAGTTGAATATATTAGATAGATTAAAAGATTATGCATTTTCATTAAAGTTTTATAAACATTTCAACTCAACTAATTCGAAGCTAACGAAACATCAATAAAAATTCGACTCATCCAAAAATTCGAATTACAGAAAACTGGGTTAAAAATTGAGTCAAGACAATGTATTGAGTCTCTATTGTGGCAACAGCTTCGTCCTGAATGCGCTGTCTACCTTGCGCATGCGTAGTGGAGATCCGAGTACTATAAAGGCTCAAGCATCATCTGTATCTCTCACTCGTAGCTTTTCACTTGCTTTATGTTCCTGTTATCGACATGTTAATTATCATTTACCTTACTTTTACTTTTATCTTGTTAAGTTTAATAAAGTTATAATTGTTATCATGAGTTAGCTTCTTCAGTGTTGCGTGATGCTTCCTCACACCTGTACGAGCCAGTATAAACATGCATACCTGTAAACGGTGGTTTGTACCTTCTAAGTTACCTAGCCTAACGAGATGCAGTAGCTACTCTTTGTTGGAGTAACTTAAGTAAATTATTGCCCTAGTACTATAGACATAATAATAACCAAGATAGCCTATTGAACCACCGCATCGATTCAAAATAGCAACCTTTACGTTTGGTTTGCTAAACTATGGACAAAATTAAGAAAACGAAAATTTTTAATCTAAAAGTCGCAGTAAAGATGAATTTGTAATTAGTTGGTCTAATAAATAATACATAAATAATAAATTAGCAGCAAGTAATTTTAATAAATAAAATTATTAAAAAATTCATAATTTCGGAAATAATTTCAATACATAGGTAAGTAATTTTAATAAAGGAACTATTTAAAGCACTTTGAATGCAATAATTGTACAATAAACTACAAAAACTGTACAATACACATCCAACATGTCCACAATTTTTTAAATGTAAATTTTTTCTATTACATTTTGATGAAAAAAGTCATTCCCTCATCAATTCCGAGGACACATGGTAAGAACTATTTAATTCAATAAAATAATTCAGAAATAAAAACATTAGTTTTTGCAGTTTTAAATTCGCAGTTTAATTTTGACGTCGAAGTTAATAAAAATACATTCGAATTATAGACGATATTTTAACATTGTGTGAACAGGCAATTCAGGGAAGCAGAGAAAAACCCGAATTAATAAAAGTTCGAAGTAGCTAAATTCCTTTTTTAAAAAAAACTGCGCTGTCAGTTGAAACAAAAATAGTAGAAAACCAGCGGGAGTCATCTCCTCTAAATTTTTTCGTATAGTTCCCCAAAAAGATGCTGTTTCCCCTCCCCCCGTGTGGATAAAAAAAAAAAAAAAATCGAACCTACTGTAACTCAGAATCCAATGACTATCAGAAGATTTTTCATTGTAGATTAAAGTGATTGTAAAATATTTAGGTAAAGAATCAAATCCAAAGAGATGCGTGCCGATTAAAACGCAACTATGACACACTGCTACGTTCCACTCTTGCCAGCTCACGGACAAAGTGACGTAAGCCTTCCGCGTGCACAAAGATTGCTACCAGTACGCATGGGTATGGAGGATCGGATTAGAAAAATTAATTATGCAATTTGGACATCCTTTTTTTTAACCGATTGAAACGAAATTTGGGCACAGATCTATAACTAATGTTAGCAACCATCATACCAACTTTTATTTATCTAAGCCAAAGGGTTTAGGAGATACAATTTTTACAAATATGCGATTATACAGTCCGACAGACAGCCAACCCTTCGACAGACTTGGTCCAAAATTAAATACGGACCTACAAATCATGACGATAAAACTGTGTACCAAATTTTATCCATCTAGCTATTCCAGTTTGAGTTATAGTGTTCGCAAGAACGCGGACAGACAGACTTCCTGTGGACGGATTTTCTCCAAAATTTGATAGAAACCTACAAATTATGTGTAAAGATCACATACCAATTTTCATCCCTGTATCTCTAATAGTTTTCGAGTTATCGTGTTCGCAGACAGACGTAATTCCAAAATTGTGTTTTTCGGAATCAGGGAGGTCTAAAACGTGGAGATTAGTCAAAATCTAGAGTTCGAATTTTTTGACGAGTACAATACTTTCTCTTTGTATACTTCGTATACGAGAAAGAAAATAGTAGAAAAAAAATTAAAGGCACACATAAAAATATTCAAACCATCTTTAAGAAGACGATATCACCAAAAACAATTAATAAATTCCACTTTGTTGCTCCATAACCCAGAAATACAAGAGAATTACACAGCATTCTTAGATTACAAGAAATTCCTCGCGGGACTAAAATATTAAGGACAGCAACTATAATCCCTAACATCGCTGTCTACCAAAGCAGGCAATGAAATGTCAAAATTAGCTTCCTAAGATGATTGATGGAGTCGGGCATCTCGCACAACGCATTTCGCCGGCAGCACCAAAATCCGTTTTATGGGCAAAACTCGCACAATGGGGTTTTGGTCTGAAGGTTCGGTATGCAGTATTAACGAGGGTGAGACGCGGCTTTTATGAAATATCTTTTTCTTAATAACTACTGGCGGTTGTTTTATGGGCGGCTGAATAATGAAGTGGTCCTTAAAGGGTGAAGGTAACACCGGAAAGTGGTTCCCAAGTTGAAATCTGGTGGGATTTGATGGTGGTTGTTTATCAGAAAGTTCTTGATTAAGTCGTGTTGAAAAGTAAGTAGGACTATGAAAGGTTCGAAATATAAGATAGGGTAAAAGGTAGTGTTTTCTCATTAAGGTTTTATATCTTTAGGTAACTTAGGTGAAAGTTTGGCATTCAAATTTTAGATGAACTTAGTCATTCGATAAAACAAGGTATGATAATTAAAACAAAATGAAAAGAAAAAAGGTCATAACAGATTATGATTGCTTCACTCATATCATCACACCGCTAGGTTTAGTTTAGCTATATTAATATCCTGTTTTAAAGCATCACGAAGACTATCTTGGGAAGAACCTCGTAAATTTCAGCCGTGAACAGATCAGGACACTTGAGGCGGCACTACTCTCTCCTAACATACACACCACACCAGCGAGAGGACGACTGATCCCTTGATTGATTTAACGTGCATTAGTCGTACATACACAGGGTATCCTAAATGGAACCGGGTTTCGAACTTGCAACCCTATTGTCGTACAGCCGATACTTTGCCACCGTAGCCTTAATCGAATCCTTAACGCGAATATCTATAAACGGCAGTTAATATGCTAAAACGTATAATGACTCTACAGTGCAAACTAATTCATTTTTACATCACCACTAGATTAGCCTTTTCAAATCAATTATACGAATAATTGATTAATAAATTAACATGACTTACTAATGCTACTTAAAAACATGTAGTAAAAAGAATATAATGAAGTAATTAGTACACAATTTTTAATTAAAATTAATTACCTATGTTAAAAATTAATTTCAGACAACTTTACAATTTAAGTGGATTACGTAACATAATCGTAACACATTTTCACAATTCATACATAGTTGCGTTAGATAATTAGGTGATGTTATTTTTCGTAGTCGTGTCCAGACGTGCGTTCCACAGAAGCAAGTGGTCGTTTGACATTCGATAGACTTGTTGCGCACCAGGCACGTATACACGATGGATCTTCCGTGGAATCGGGTCTCGAAGCTGCAACCTTCCGGTAGAGAAAACGAAACTCTATCACTACACAAGTCTGTCCAAAAAAAAAAACCTCGTGTCACTTCAAAACAGGACATTAATACAACTACACTAAACACAAAGTAGAGAAGCCACTTGACCACAGCGTGTCCCGTTCGTATTCCCAGAAAATACATTAGGAACAAATAATTTGAGAGAGAGATGTAGTTTTTCCATCAGTAAAATTTTTAAATTGAAAAACGAAAGTCCAACTTAATATTTTGTCACTGTTACACACTGGCGCACACACGATTAGCTTACAACTCTCATTGGCAAACCCGCAAATCAATAACCCAATTTCAAACACCACCATCCTATTCCAAATTCCCTTAAGGTAACATCGCAACTCTAATGACAGATATCTCGACTTAACCACGTCCCGACACATAATCGAATATTTGCACAAACTCCCCAGCAGAGGGCAGAGTGAGAAAAAAAATCGTCAAGCACCCCAACTCTTCATTACAAGGCAGCCCAATTCCGTGTCAAGCCGACACACCTTCCAAAGGCAGCTAATCACAAATACAAAGTTAAGCCTTCTTTTTCCAGGGGGCGATAATCAGTCGCCATGGGAACGAAAAGACGCCGACCGGGAGATTAAGGGGGTGCTCGGCAAGTGGGAGAAAAGGGAGGAAACTAATTAACTTCCGGCCTTGAGGGGGCCTGATAGGATTGTGGTCCGGTGCCCGCAATCGACCGGAAAGACATCTTACAAGTGACAATTCGCCCCGGTAACTTTTGGTTGAGCGTAAAGTCGGCTTTTCCCGGCAGCATGCGGCACGGAAAAGCACAAACTACAGGAAAGGAAAATTGCGGAAGCTGTTATAGATTGGGGAAGTTTGGGGGGTTAGGGTTGGGGGAGGTTCTGTTGTTGGTGTGGATCAGAATTAACTGGCGGATTAAAATAGTTTGGCTAAGTTTTGGTGTCGGCGGTTTTGTGGTATTAGTTATTTTTAGCTGCTTTTGCAGAAATCGTTGGAACATATGGAACTGTTGCCGAATTAGGGCATGAAGTTTAATAGAGTGCGTTCCCAATAATGATCACGTCAGTACAGAAAATGACAATACTAAATTTCAGACTGAAAAAAGTTGTTCGGCCAAAAACCTCCCTATTGTTAAAGGAAAATATTTTCCGATAAGTATAATACTCGACTACTTCCCCTTCTACTGCTAACCAATTAGTAGTGGCAGTTTCCAGGCACACCAAACATTTAACTCTCTAAAAGTGCAGTTATTTTGATCTAATAGCTTTAAAATCTTAAAAATAATTTTTTCAAGTGAATAATTGAATCTTTATCGAGTTTAATCAAGTCTATGAAATCTTAAGAGTGTTTCATGCACGGTAGTTTAAGAAATTATGCACACAAACATGAATAACCTGCTTTTGAACTGACCATGAAAAACGGAAAAATACGGTTCAAACGCTAAGAGGGTTAAAACGATAATGAAAATAAATAAAAGGAGTTTAAAGCACGCTTTTGTCAGTGCACTGAAAAGTAGAAAATAATTTTTCTTTATGGAAAACCAGAAGATGAAAGCAAAATTCGTAAAAGCGTGAGGCGCTGATATAAAAAAAAAAAACCCGATCTAAATAAATTTGTATTTTAACCATATTCATATCATAGAGAGTGTCCATAAATTACTGTCAGGGTTTCCTTACCTCATAACTTTAAACTTTCGTTAGTTTTAAAATTCTTCGATTCAGATTAATTCTTTTGAATGTTTTATCTTTATTTATTCATGCAAATTTCTTTGTTTAGATAGGTATACGTAATATTATAGCGGTTACAATCAGCTGCCTTCTCCTTTCTATGGTAGGTGGCGCTACTGGAGCCATCTTTTTCCCATGATGCCTCTCTGTCATTCGAGTCTGTGTGCTTGTATCGTGATGTTGTTCTCTATCTTGTCTTGTGTCTTGTAACTTTAATGTTCTGTGCTGTGGAACGTAGCCTAATAAAAAAATGGTTCCTAAAATTGAATGGATTCTTCAGCAGCACTACACACAAACTTGAGTCTCGTCCCTCTATAATATTTTTCTTTGGCTCCTAAATTATTTTTTAGAAAGAGAAGTGTAGTTTGTGTTTTATTTTATTTGCCAATTTCTCTTATATCAGCCATTTTGTTCAATTTTTTATGGTATTTTAGGAGAATTTCAATTTAGATTGTTAAATTGGCTGCTTAATTGATATTTGATTGTTATACTTGATCTTCCATGGACTGTTTGTCCTTTTAGTAACCTGTGGGCCTTTGGGAGAACGTATATTGGTTGGGTATAATAATTTTGTATTGTAATTTTTAATGAATATTTAAGTACTTAATTTGATATTCATTGTGGCTTCATTTTCTTATGTTTCTGCTTTCAACGCCTGACGCTTTGACGATTTTTGCTTTGACTTTTATAATTTTGATTTTAAAAAATCAGGCAGAGTCAACATCAAACAGTGTAATCAGAAAGAGTCTAGACACTATTTTCACGGAAATAATTGACATGATATATACTCGAAGTTAACTGGAAAAACTAACAATTGATCACAATACTGGAAATACATTTTTTTTTTCTTTTTTTCTTCCTTCGATTCAACTTATCTCCATACCACTCAATAATGTTTTTTACCCCCTGTCAATATTCCTTTTATTCTAAAAGGATTTTTAATTACAACATTCATCAATACAAGAATAAATAAATGAAAAAAGATAGTGAAGCAACCATCACTCAACGCTGTCAGAGTATCTACTACTTTTATTTTAAAAAAATAATCCAAAAGAAAAAGAAAACACGATCTGTTGCCATCATAAGAACGGACTACAGCAAAAACTATTTGCAAGAAAATATTTAAATATTATACGCTACACTGGCATAAGGGCAAATAATTTCGAACGTTACACACTCTCACCATTTACAATCAAAAGATCGCAAACAATAGCAATTTTTAAACTAATTAACAAAAATCAGACTTAAGTTCCAATAGTTCAGCAAGAAAAATAACGAAAAATGAAATCGTTTCAAACTCTGTAAAGGTTGTTTCCCACCAGAAAGCCATACGATGAAACGAAAACAACTACATTAATTCAACAACTTTTTCACAATGATATCCAATCAAAAAGCGAAACATTGCTTTCTGATAAATTGAACGGGAAAAAATAAGTTCTCTCTATGAAATACGTATTTTGAGTTTAAATTATCGTAAACGTAAAAAATTTAAAAGTAGTGTAAATTATCGTAAACGTATTGCAAAATTATCGTAAACGTATTGTAAAATTATCGTAAACGTAAAAAATTTAAAGGTAGTTTAAATTATCGTAAACGTATCGTAAAAGTATCGTAAACGTAAAAAATTTAAAAGTAGTTTAAATTATCGTAAACGTATTGTAAAATTATCGTAAACGTAAAAAATTTAAAAGTTTAAATTATCGTACTACAAAAATATTTATATTATGTTTAAGGAATTAGATGTTGTTAGAGATATTTTGTTTCCAGAAAAGTTTTCGCTGCAAGTAAAAATTATTTGCAAAAGCTTCGAGAACCTCCTTCCATGTCTCTTTCTTTGAAACTTTTCCATGTCTCTTTCTTTGAAATTTTTCCATGTCTCTTTCTTTTAAACAATTTCTTTGAAAAACAATTGTTTATATGGCATTGTGTAATGTATTAACTGAAAACAGTATTTAATTTACAATTAATATATTATGCTCATGATAATGGACTGGTCCTATCTAAACTCTTATTTTTGTTGTTTTACTGATGGTAAATTACCGTTCTATTTTTGGTAAAATTTTATGTTTTGAAGATACAATTTTATTTTGCGTCTCGAGATGAATGCACTTTAGAAATTGAACGAGATTGTACATCATGACTTGAAATAAGATTGTACATCATGACTTGAA
>BGPR01015751.1:0-36056 GCA_013235015.1 Araneus ventricosus | reverse complement strand
CTGTGCCCCTACGTTCAGTTACGTATTGGCTTTAACATAGAGATATTAAAAAATTAAACTTTGCATTGAACTAGACAGCGCAAAATCAACAGCTTCAAAATACAAAAGAAAGATATTTTAATTATACAAAAAAAAACAGAAGAACAGAAGATGTAAACAATAAATAATAACAACCATTTTAACGCGCAACGTATCATTTATCAATGATTGCATTAACAATATTGTCTGTAATTCTTAACCAGATTAAGATACAATCAAATAACAAAATCAATAAGCTATTAAAAAAAATAAATAATTAAGATTAAACAAATAAAATGGAAAAAGAATTGAAAGAGAACACGGATGGCAGACTTTTTTTCAAAGGCATACTTGCCGTAAGTTCTAAAATGGGATAAATTTTCTGTCAAGGGTATGACTTAGCCAGATCGAATAATATTCCCTCTGTGGCCTGAATTTATCCCATAATTGAAATGCAGTAAAAAGGGTGTGTTACAAAGTGGCTAAAATGCGCTTGCATATAACGGACACTAGTTTGAGCTGATGTATGAAAGTCTTTACTTATGCATCTTAGTAAAATAGTTAGTTCTTATTTAAATACTCTCAACGAAAAAACTTATTCCAAGTCAAAATATTTCAAGTCAAAAGATATTTCAGGAGATCAAAGTTATAAGGCACCTGCTTCTTAGAGCTAAAGAGAATCAAAACCATTTCATTATCTATAGAAGAAGGTAGTTGCAGTGGGAAAAGCTTCTCAACAGCGGCCTCTCCTCCGTTCTGAGGAAAATTATCCCTCTGAAGGGCTTTATGTTTGGAAACTACAAAATGCACGCTGAAACGCTTTAAGTCTTTATTTCTAATATAGCAAGAGGATTTAAAATCACTGAAAAAGAGGTACTTTATTAGAAAATTTCTTTTAATTAAAAAATAATGACACAATTTGTGTATGCCAGGATCACTAGATATTTCAGTAACTTTTTCCAATTTTTTGAATGAAAGACCATCCCAAATGGGTTTGTCAGTGCAGAAATGGAACTAATATTACCTATTTTTCTAAAGTCTGTTAAACTAAATGTTTTCATTTGCGTAAGATGTAACCATTCTTCAGCAATTTCTTCGAGTCGGAATCAGCATACAATTGCAGAATTAATTTGGAGTGCACAGCCCGTTAGAGGCCGGATTTCTTGCCCTTCATTAAATTTAAAATCCGATTTCTAGTGGTGTATTTGAGTTTATGAATTTTGTGTTCACCACCATTTCTCCTAAGCCACTTTACCCCAATCCCTACCGAAAGTTGCTGGACCTAATAAAGAATGCCAGATCAATTTATTAAATTTGCTGAGTTTGGAAAAATGCCATGGAAAAAAGCAAAATAAGAATAAAGGTTCATCCAAAACGAGCATATTACAGAATCAAAGGAGAATAAATTAATGTCAATTGTATTTCAATATTTGTAGAAGATCATACAGATAACAAATATAAAACATTATGAAAAAACAGAAGAATCAATTCTCTTTTACAAACAGTATTTGCACATAAGAAATTCCTATGGAAATATTCCGTTTATAAAAAACTATCTAAATCCTGTGATCGGTCTCAAAGATTGACGCTGACGAATTTCTATCGTATCGCTTTATCCGCAGTCTCGTGCCAACCAGCATGATCTAGAAAGGAATCCATAAACAATTTTTCATTCATTTGCAAGAAACTAAAACATTTATAAAGTTTTATAAATTTATTTTGAGATATTCGCATCGCGATAGAGATTTTTGAGGAACACCATCTTATACGCAATTTATGTCGTCTTAGCGCACTACACCATAAATGTTGCGAAGACGATATCGTCGCTCGGCTCAATGAAAAGCAGGCTTCAGAAAAGGGGTTTTACTATATTTATAAAATTTAACATGTTTTAGTCATTAGCTACAGAATAAAAGAAATCATCCCCAAGGATAATATGTATTTTAATTCACTTTAATGGTGAGTATCTAATATACCAACCAAATATATAGAAACAAACCAAATATATATAGAAAAACAAAACCAAATGCCATAAAAGTCTAAATTAAAATCTAATGCACAAACTTTAAGAAATACAGAGAGAAACGTACAAATTTTTTAAAATGGTCTAGACAAACCTGGATAAGAGTGTTGTACTCGCAAATTAAAAGGTAGTCGATTCCAAGTTTTCAGATAACATCCAGGAAAACAAACCTTATTTACATTTCTTAACTCAACTTCAAACAAGTAAAACTTGTTTGCATTATATCTTAAACTCTTTTACTATCTTTCAGCGTTCACTATTAACGCTCAAGTACTGTGCGGCACATATAACTCTACTTTCGGAACAAAGGAGTGATATCCCGTTTTGTGAGTATCCATGTTGGAAACAAGGATAAGAGCAAAGCGGAGTACGCCGCACATTAATGCCTGAAATGCTATTCAAGCAGCTTAGGTGTCCTAACAAATAACATAATAACATTGGTCAAGTGTCCACTTGAACAGGATTCAAACATTAGCATCTAGGAGGAACTTTTCAGATCTGTTTATTTTCGGCTGAAAACCGATCTAACTGCGGATCTTCAACGTCATTGGTAAGAGTTTCGCATATTAAAACAAGTAAATACAAACTAGTCATTTAGTGAAGAAGATTTGAACCAAAATCTTTATCAAATGTCTTCGTCGTGTCTTAAGAATATAAAATATTATAAAACTCAAGCTTCTGGAAATATTTGTAGCAGTAAAATAATTTGGAAATTTAGAATGTGTCAATCAAGTTAATCTTCATGGCTGAAAATTCAAAAAAAAATAAATCTATTTACAAATAATCCAGCTCCTATTTTTTCTCAGACTCGAGTAATATAAATTCTAGCTATGAGAACGTTTTTTGCTACTCGCCTCCTTAAGGACTAACATTTTGATCTTTTGTATGCGTCAGGTAGGTGTCAGTTCAGGGTATTTCTGTGGTATGCTTTAGAGCACACCTCACAGAATGAGGCTTCTCTTTTGTATGCGTCAGGTAAGTTAACCAGATTTAGGTTGCCCCTTTTTGCGAAAATTCTTTACCACATACCTCACAAGATGAAGGTTTTTCTCTTTTTGTCGTCCAAGGTAGTGTAGGTTGGTTGCCCTTTTGCGGGGTGTTTACCACATGCCTCACAAGAATGGGTTTCTCTTTTGTATGCGTGAGATGTGCGTATTCAATTCCTCTTTCGTAAAAATGCACTGAACCACATGGATCACATATAGGTCTCTCCTTTGTATGAATTCGGTAATGGACAGTTAAGGTCTCCTTCTGAAGTAACACCGCGCGTAACGATATGGTCTCTCCTTCATTATGAACTCTGTAGTGATAGGTTAAGTGATCTTCAGAAAGAGCTCTTTATTACCAAACCAACACAACCGTGCGGTTTTCTCTTGAGTGTGAATCAGGTAGTGTGCATCGTGATGTTTTTGAATAAACCTTTGTACCAAATTTCACACACACATGGTTCCTTTCATTTCTGTGGATTTTCATGGAATTTACAAGTTTGACTTGAGGTAAACGTTTTACCATTTCCTCATAAATAAGCCATTTCTTTCGTGTGACTACGATAATGAACATTTAAATCACCCTTTTGGATGAAGGCTTTTCGCATATTTCACAACGAGGAGGTCTTCGCTTGTTTGTGTTGTTTCTGCCTTTTCAATGATGATCCTAGATGTTTTTCTAAACATCCACTGAGATGTCTCTAAGATAAACTTGAGCTCCCATAGCAAAAATCAGACCCTACTTTATACTGCTTGCAGAAGACATTTTTTTTCAGACAGTACCAATTTTAAATATTTCGAAGAATTAGCAACTATAAAGTTAGTATATCCTTAAATGCAGTTAAACCATGCAGTATTTCTGGAAAACAGCTGCAAATGTTTTGTTCTATTGATCCTCTCTAATTCTACATTGTGGGCGTATACATCTTTGACAGATGAATTCGACGCATGCGCATAGTAGTATGATTGCTTCCAGAAACATTCCAACTTTGCATTAGTAGTGTAAGGTAGAATGCAGCAGTTACCATTTTTTATAAAATGTCTTTTTTAAAATGTTTCTTCTTATTTTGAAACTTGATCAGCACAAGAGAAAGAGACAAGATCATCAATAATGTCTTAGAGTTGAAATCAGGTGTTAGGTTTTGATTAGGTAGAGAGATTCATTCTTTCGAAGAATGATATTGGCTTGATTTAAGAACCCATTCCATCAGACATATACTTTGGGTATGTAGTTGTCTGGGCGGATTACTTATCATTAGGAAAACTTTCTCTCACTGGAACTATGCAGGATAATTCTTGACTCTGTCGTTCTTCGGCTATAGATTCATTGTTTTTATTAGTATCCAGTTCTTTTTGAGTTTTGGGTGTGGCTGTCTGGGGCTGATTGCTGTATCGTAGGATGATTTCTGTCTGGTATGATGCAGGTCTTTTTAAACAGATACCACATGCTCAAAATTAGCTAACTAAATCACCTCGTATAGCTCAAAATTAAAGTCGTCTCAGGATGATAAGTGCTCAAAGTACTTTTATACGATAACACCAATGAATATATCTGCCATTCTTGAATTATGAAATCATTATAGCTTTTATTATTGTCAATAGTTCTTTTTTTGATTTTCATGACGAGTTGCTTTCCTCACTTAAATTTCATTTCAAAATATGTCGCATCAGACCTTGAAAGTGAAAATGCATAAAGGATTGAAGAAGTATTGTCTCATTTTAGTAGTCTTTTTTGTATGATAATGTTACATGAATTCAAATTACCATATCTTGTAGCGAATGAATTGGTTTTATTGGTTTCATTGCATTAAATCAAAACCAAATTTGATTATGATGCGTTAGAAATAATGGTGCATCAGAGCAGAGTTCCACGTGCCATTGGTGCCGTCTTCACAGGCGGAAATGTTCCTGGTTCGAACCCCGATTCTGGAAAAGACCTCCGGTGCATGTTAACACTTTTAATCCAAGGGGCTGCTTTATTCTTCAGGCCTTTAGTACAGAGTTTTTGCAGGAGGACTGAGCATGGGTGGACTCTCTGAAACTGGTGGTGTTTACCCCCAAACCTCACAGAGCCAGCCTTTACTCAAAGGCTGGCCACGTCACTCTTGAAATTTTTAGTCACTTGGGACCGCCTCAACTCGCCGAGAGAGTGTTAAATCTATACTCGTTAAAATATCCTCCCGATGGTGTGGCGCAGGAGATTTTCCACAAGACCTAGTATCAGTTTAAAAGGCGGTGACTTTTTGATCACTTGAGCAAAATCGGAAAAAAAGTTTGGCAGGCCAAAATAAATTTTCATTTAAAACAATATACAAGTATTACAATTTAAAATATGTTAGTAGAGATGAATGAAATTGCGATTTCATTTTTAAAATTCATATATTGAGGTTCAAGTGAATGTGTTAAACGAGGCTAAATGCTCCATCATCAGTCCTACTTCTGAAATAATTCTTTCTGAGGTTGCCAGTTGAAAACACTTATTCCACATATATAAGATGACAAAACATAGCTCTGACTTTCTAGATCAGATATTAAATTTAGAAACTTACTTTCGATAATGATTTATAAAATATCACTTATATAAATAATACTACTATTAAAAAATATCATACTAATTCTATTTTCAATCTAATCTGCGTTTGAACTCAAAATGCAGTTTTTCCTCTTCATAATTCTTAAACTTCTCTTCATTTTACTGAAGGTATTGAATTTAATCTCGAAATGAGACAAGTCGTTAACCTTCCAGCTGCCAGATTAAGTTTTAGTTTAAGAGCTTTTGTGTAGGCTGAATATCGTCGATAAATTGATTTTTCCTTGCGTAGCAGTAAGTTGTTCATATGACAAAGCTCTTGAAAATGCAAGTAACGAAATCGATTCTGTATCTTTAACATTTCACTCCACCCAGAACACTGTTTTCTCATGGAAGAAGACGACACAGCCGTCTTTCCAGCTGCCAAACTCGCTCGAAAACACATCCTGCACTAAACTGCCTTGCTTTCGTGTAATACAGTACATCAGAGTATTCAGATTGCATAGTTGAAAGAAAATCCAGAAATTGCCTTAAATGGCCGAGAATAAAATATAGCCCCATCGAAATAGTATTTACAAACTTCACATTGCGCTGGAGTTTCATATTCAATACTAGTTACGCAGAGCATCTTGATGTATAACACAATGTGAAAACAACATTGTTCCAGGATAGTTTTGATTAAAGGTCCAAAGTCAGATTTTTTTTTACCATATGTATTTGGTGCTCAGCCTGGTGCAATAAATATTACATATATTTGTTACTTTCAAGGATTAAAAGCCCTTCCACTGAAATTCACGAAAAATATCACATCCTTTACTTGGTTCCTTCAAAAGAACGCATACGCCATTTCACAAATTAATGTGAAAGTTCTCATCAACACCTCTTATAAATAATACTAAATGAGCAGTATCATTTATATCAGTGCTTTCATCATAGCTATGGAGCAAAATTTATTGAGCCCTATCTTTGTCTAATTGTGATGTCAGAATTTTTTATCCAGTAAACTGATTCTAATCCTACGTTTTTCGAGATAAGCTTACAGTCACGAAAAGACAATTTTCTTCTTGTCTGGGTATAAAACATCACAAACTTGGGCATGCATTGTTTAACGAACTCCCCATCACTGAGAGCTTTATTATTTTTATCAATGTTATGCTACAATGCTTACATGTGTAGTTTCTTGAGACAAGTGTTTACCTTCTTGAAAAAATTTTATCGCTGATATTTTTTACAAAGACGTTCTACATTTTCTTTCATCATATTTGGACATTGCTTCTTAGTAGATTCTTGTAGATGTAGAGGCAATGGGAAATGTTATATTCTGAAGACTGCTAGCTTCATTGAAGATGAACATAGTTTATCTTTAACAACTGTAAAAAATGTTTCCAGGTTCATTTCAGCATTAAAAGCGTACAGCACTCTGAATCAACTTTACGTTTTAATGTATTTGCGGTTGAAATATTTTGAATATGAAGCAAACTTTTAGCTACATATACTTTTAATAATTCTATACAATGATGCTATATATCCGCAATCTTGCAATCAATAATATTCAGCTCATAAAAGAAAAAGCCATGGCTGGAGCTTAAAATGCGCAGTCTGCCACATGTGAGATTAATTCACCCTATATTGGTTTCTGTCTACTCCCCGAAAGAGATAACGCTTATTGGCATGATCTACAGCTATAACTAACAAAGAACTAGCGCAACACTTTACCGAGTTGAAGGCTGTCTGTTTATTCTATAAGAATATGCGCCGCGATAATGTACAGAAACATATCGTAGCGATGTGGTTTGTTTGAATACGAAGAACAGAATGATTTCCAACAGAAATGAAACGGAAATACCATCAATAAATCAAATAAAAGAACATTACAACCAAGGAGGCGCGAAACGAAAAGCACTGTCTGTAGCACTATTTCCGTCGATTTATGTTTTGTAGAAGACAAAAATAGAGAAAGTAAAAGATCATCAGTCTTTAGAAAAGAAAGAAGAAAATAATATTTTAAACAAGTAGAAAGAGTGGATATATAATATAAATCCTATTTTCTACTTTTATTTCGGACCAAATCTGACCGGCAAATTAAAATTCTATCCGAGGGCCGGATAAAACCTTCCGGCTTGAGGTAGGTTAGCCTGGACCGTAGTTGCCCATGTCTGGGTTAAGGTATTGCCCGTCATATGACCAAGGTTCAAAATCACGAGGTACGTACCGGAAATATCCTTCATGTTACCTCAAATCTTGGGAGGAACGCTGCTTGGCACTAGTAGCAATGGCTCTGGGCCTTTAAATTTAAAAAGCAATTGTCTAATTTCAAATTCAATGGCTCTAAAATAGTGAGAGAATAAAATTTTATCAGTGTCTAAAACGTATCACTATGATCAGCAGTTCCCGAGAAATTTTTAAATTATTTTAATCGTATTTCAAATTAATTTCCGTTTTTTAACAGAAGTAGTAAATCCGTCGGTATATCATGCGCGTATTATAGTTTGGACATACGATACGTATTTATTGCACTCGTGGTAAGTATAATTTGATAATATTTTTTGGCAACATTCCAGCAAACTGGGAAAGTTCTTTTGTTTTGATTTAGAATTTCGAGAGATATAATTCCTTTGAAATTTTAGCTTTTGACTTACGTTGACAAGCTAGGAATTTCATGGTTACTGAATAATTATGTACATATTTTGTATACTGTTTTATTACACAATTTAATACTTTACAATGTAGATTGATTCATTTTTTTGATGATTACAATTTGCATCCGTCATACCTTGACAGGTGATTTTCATCAATTGTTTTAGAAAATTAATTCAACTTTATTTATCATCTGTATTCTAGTAACTTTATACTAAACGAGATTATATAAATAGCAATTAGGTTATAAAAGTTTATATAATACGATGCATAATATGCATATGTGCTCTTGTTGGAGGAGTAAATTGACAGCCATTGAACTGGCTTTAATTCTTTTAACTAACGACATTTCTTAACTCTGCAAAGCCCGAATTTTTAACAGATGTTTTTTTGCTTTTATTTCTTAAGATAAACATAGGAGAAAATACTTTTAGAAAATCCCTATTTATTTTAGTGTGTTTTACGGCGATAAAAAGGAGTTTTGTTACCAGTGTGCTTTGGGCTTTTATTTTCAAGAAAAAAATCCCTTCATAAAGAACCTATATAAATAAAGAAACCAGATAAATTTTAATAACTAATACGCAGGTAAGGGAATTGCCTCAATGTGTAAAATAAAATACTTGATTCTCAAGGTGTACAATAAAACCAAAGAAGATCAACCCTAGAGTAGTACCAATTAGTTTTATTTTTTAGCAACAATCAAAGGCTTGCCATCTATGTATTGTAATAAATTAATTTAATAAAATATTTAATATGCATCTTATTGGAAAAAACAGGCATTATTGATTCAGTATTATTCTCGTTATTTTGAAGACAAAATTGGGTATGTCTGGGCACAAGGAGACAAAACAGATAACCAGTAAATTTAAGATTCGCCAGATACGATTGATTTATTGAATCTACCTTTCATTATTGAAATACATTGGTAACAGAAAGAGATTGAAGATTGGATTCATCAAATAAAGCATTATCGAAGATCAGACAATCATTAAATTGAAAAAAAACATGGTTTTGAAGATTCGCTTTGAAAATTATTATATAAATGTTTTGGGTTAAAAAGAAACAATTAGGTTTTAATTATATAACCCTTGAAAAATTTACTGTAATACAGCTGAAATATAGAAAAACTGCTCTTGTAGGAAAACTTTCTCGTGGTTATTAATTAACACAAGAAGGCTTCTTTGATAATACAGATAAAGATTTTTCTCAAACCAGTAAAACACAAGTTATGACTATTGGATTCATTTTATTGCCATCTGAACAAAATTATTTTCTCAAACGTGATTCAAAGTTTATTTTATTACAAAGAAAAAAAAAATATAACATTAATGTCAGTAAAAATTTTAACACTTAACCTTTACATTATAACTCTTTGAAAGAACACCATCAATATCATCTTATTATGTCATCAGATATATGTTTTAACAGCACTTAATTAAGTCAAACGACATCAAATAGCAGAGTCTAAAACAACCTTAAAGCTTGCTTCAAATCAGGATTTATTAGCAATAATACAAAAATAGTTTTATTGCTTTAAAATATCTATTGGTAAAGATATACATTTCTTGCCATTTATTAGGGATTGAATAAGAATATTTCAAAGTCTTTGCCAGATATTTATTTATGCATTACAATAATTAACCTTCTGCTAACAATGTTTAAACACAGGAAACCTCAATCAAATTTACTATAAGAAATAAGAGCAATCAAATTTAAGATCTTAAATTCTTACTTAGCGCGTATATAGTAGATACTTATAAATGTGTAATGCTTGATGCACGATATGTTTTTTTTACAAAAATCCATGCATAGCATTTACTCATGTAATCTATATATATTAGTTCCGTAACACATTATATAAATAAAACTGCATTTAAATTAATGAAAAGGGAATGATATAAATATGCAATACAATGAACGGTATAAGTACTTCCTACATGCATTGCGCTTGCTTTTAAAGTCATATTTATGAGCAAATGATGATGATAAGAATTCCCTTATCTTCAAAAGATTTTATTCCGTGATGAATACACTCCAGCTGCAATGCAATTCATTTTCAAATAAAGTTCTGTATAAAATATATTACCATATTTGTAGAAATAAAATAATTTGAAATTTTAGAATGTATCCAATCAAGATTAATCTTCATAGCTGAAAGAAAAAAAAATTCTCTAAATCTAGTACAAACATTGTAAGAGCCTATTTTTTCACGAACTCGGAAATGTCTGCTCAAATTTTTTCTTCTCGAGGAAACGTTATACTACTCGCCTCATAAAGACTAACCTTATCTTTTGTATGCGTCAAGTAGGCAATGATTCAGGAGCTCTTTCGTAGTATGCTTTTACCATACCTCACAAGAATGAGGCTTCTCTTTATGTCGCGTCAGGTAGTATCGATTCGTAGCTCTTTTTGTAAGTATGATTTACCACATACCTCTGGAATGGTCCCCTTTTGTATGAATATGAGGTAGTGTCAGTTTGAAGCTGCTCTTTCAGCACCAAATGCTTCTTCCACATACATCGCATAGAAAGTCTCTCCTTTGCTTATGAACTCTGTAGTGTCGGTTAAATGTTTCTTCTGCGAAATGCTTTGTGCAAATAACTTACAAATGTGCGGTTTCTCTTGAGTATGAATTAGATGATTAAATACATCTAAATGATGTTTTACAAATTCAAATAAATGCTTTCTTGCAAATTTCCACATGGTTTCTTTCGTTTTCTGTGGCATTCGGCCGTTACAAGATTGACTTGGAAATAAATGTTTACCACATACCTCACATGAATATGCCATTTCTTTCGTGCGACAAAGATAATGGTATTTAAATCCTTTTTGGATGGAGGCTTTTCCGCATATTTCTATAGTGAGTCCTTCATTTGTTTTGGATTGTCTTCTGCCTTTTCAAGTTAAGTACTTGATCTAAATGCTTTCTGCAAACATCACTAGCAGGGGCATATCTCCCTGAATAAACCGGAGTTTCCTTCACCGAAATTGAGACCTCTTTATACTCCCCACTTACAAGGCATTGTTTTTTCAGACAGTAATAACTCAATAATTTAAAAATAAAAAAATTTACCGAGAAGAATAATATTTATTAAAATATAGATATTTCAGAAGGTGGTAACTATAAATCAATTATATATTTTATACATGATTAAATCGTTCCCATATTTTGTGGAAAACAGCTGCATACATTTTGTTTTTACTGATCCTCTCTAATTCTTGCGGGCGTATACATCGGAAAGCAGACCGTATTCGACGCATGCGCATCGTAGTATGATTGTGCCAGAAACATTGAGCTTAAAACAGTAATTCACTTAATGTAAGATTGCACATTAAGTTTCATATTTTTTTTATAAAATATCTTCCGAAAATATTTCTTCTTATTTGAACCTTGAGTCAACAACGCTTAAGAGAAAGGAATCGCTCAATAATGTCTAAGAAGAGTTGAAATCAGGTGATCTTTTGTTCACGTGGAGAATTCATTCTTTTTGAAGAATGACGATTTGAGACACGATTCTATCAGACATATGCTGGGTGTGGCTGTCTGGAGCGGATTCTATAGGGTCTATTATTGTACCCCGGTTGGGACTGGGTTCCACCTTAACAACGGAACCCAAACCAACTTCAAACCAACTCCCAGCCAGTAATTTAGAATGAACCCTATGTAGTAGGATAAACTTTCTCTCACTGTAGCGTGCAGGAATATTCTTAAGAATGAATCATGCTCAAGTGTCTTCCTCGTCCCGTCATTTGAGCCAAAATTAAGAAATCCAGTCTCAGAGGTTAGATTCTTTTTTATACATTAACGCAATGAATAGTCTGTCATTCTTGGGTTATAGAAGTCTAATTGTGTCAGTTATTTTTTGGAGTTTTAGCGGCGAGTTGCTTTCTACTAGTTAAAAAATTTATTTCAAAAATGTCTGCATCAGTTGAACATTAAAAATTGAAAACCCGTAAGATGTGAAGAAAATTTATCCTCATTTAGGTATATTTTCTTTGCTTAATATGTACATAGATATTGCAGAATTATTACGATATTAATGGCAGGTTGAGATTGAGCAAGACGGTTGTGTTTCATTACCTTAGGCACAAAAGCCAAACTTACCCAGTTATAGTGCGCTAAAAATAATGGTGCATCATACAGAGACATAGGATTCTACTTGGTATTGCAGTAAAGTCTTGGCTTCACAGGCCTGGAATGTTCCTGTTCGAACTCCAGTAAATCCGAAAGTGCATGTGTACACCTTAATCCCGACACTACTTTTTTTCTTCTGTACTTTAAACCGGGGAGTTTTTTGGAGGGATGCAATATGAATTATTACTCTCCCAAACTGGGTGATCATTTACCCCACCATACCTTCACCTGCTAGCCCTCCACATCCTTAAATCATTTGTTGAGAAATGTTTAGACCACTTGAGACCGCATCGCTCGTTGTCAGAGGTTAAATCTATACAGGTGAAGTGTCTCACGATGGTATGACGAAGGACATTTTGAATAAGTATCAGTTCAATTATCATATAAATCATCCCAGAAAAAGTTCAAAATTCCGAAGTACGTCTCAGAAATATCGCCATGTTACATGAAAACTTGGAGATCATGGTGGCTAGTGGCAATGGCTCGGCTAGGCCCGGAAGGTTCTAAGTTCATTTAATGAAGATCCGCCGTGTATGGGGCCTGTGCCCGTTAAATCGAACATGAGTGGCCCGACGTCCTCCCACTGGTGTAACGGAAGTTTGGAGAGGGGATGCCAGCTCATGTGTCGTCCATCTGACTTCAGTTCAAAATAAGGGGGACCGTCCCAAGACAGCCTCGTGTTGCTTCAAAACTGGACGTTAATATAATAAACGCTTCTTGAGTTAAAATTGTTGCTTGTTGAACGACAAAGAAGTGCATCTTTCTTATCAGGAAGAAACTTTAAATTATTCAATCCATAGCCATTCACTTCAATCTTGTAACGTATTTTAAAACAGCAAATGCCTGTATGTTATAAGGTAATGATATTTTAGGCAATTCGTCTGTCTTAATATTATTCTAGAAAACTTTACTCTTATTTGTAGAGTAGCGATAACTACAAAAAAAAATGCACTTAATATCGTCGCAACACTCGTGCAGATAAACGCAGTAACTGACATAGTAAGTGTTGTTGCAAATATTTTAAAACAATTTATAAGATTAGAGAATAACTGCACAGAAATTAAATTGATATTACAGAAAGATAGTTTTTGAATTCCAAATTGGAATAAGATTGGATTTTTTGCAGTTATTTATTCAGACTTGAAGAAAAAATGCTCAAATTTAATTCATTTTTAATTGAAAACCAATTAAAGTTCGAAGATCACGTTTTTAGTGAAACACCCACTTCCGGAAAATAAATACACAGTGCCGAATTTGGTTCGAGGGCCTTCCTTGTAGGGCGCTTTTTTGCATCCACTGCATGTCGTAGTTTACAGCTAGTATCAGCCTTTAGAAGCATTTCTTTCTTGCTAAAAATAATATATAAATCGAATTGTCGGTGAAAAGCCAAAAACTAAAGAAAGGAATTTCAGTAGGAATCAGATTAAACAAGCAGTTAATCAGTCTAGTCCGTTTATCAAGGACTAAGGACTATATTCAGAATGGATTTAAAATATTTAGAATTTTTTCTGCAAGAAACATGCATTGAGCCAAACCTCACCTTCTCTTATCCGAAATTTCCCAATAAAAGTCAAAGGAGATCTAACCATCAAAACACATTATTTTAATATTATAAGGAAAACTAAACAAAACATAAAAAACATAAGATTGATTTAAAATATTAGCCATATGGCTGTGTAATAATAACAGCCATCATAAAATAAAACTCACCCACATGCCCAGAATAGAAAAAAACGTCTCGTTATAATCCCACCAAACTTTCTTTTCAAAATAAATAATCAGCAAATTTTGCCAAGAAACACTAAATCATACCATATCTATATTCGAAAAGACAAAACAGAAGGAGGGAAAACAGAGATTTTGAGAATTTAACTATTTTACACATATTAATAAAAACCCTTACAAAATTAAATACATTAGTACAAAGAGACAGTAAAGCTTAGTATATTAATGTCCAGTTGGCAAGCAACACGATGCAAAAGCTGGATTTGGATCTCTTACTTTTGGACAGAGGTCACGCAGGCGGGCAACACCCACAGGCTGGTACCCTCTTTACAAAATACACCAGCGGAAAGGACGTTTTGGCCACTGCGTATGATTTAGCGTATAGAAGGCCCAAACACGGCCAGGCAACTTCAGTGGAATCGGATTTCGAACCTCGACCCACACTCCCCGAAGCTGAGACCCCAGGCCACCGGGACCTAGAATCAGGAGAAAATCATATTTTTATCTGATATTTCGTGAAGATATCACATACGAAATCTGATACGTAAATATTAATTTTACTGGTTTGCTTTCATGACAAAATACAATAGAAGAGATAAAATACATCAAATGTGTAGTGTACATCTACGCATTTAACTTCAAAAATGCTGTAAAAATACCCCGTAAAACTAATAGAAGATAAACTATGATAAATGTATTCTTTCATCCTGAAAATTGTGAATAAGTGTTCTTCGTAACAAGAACTGGAACTTTATGTCATTTCCCTCCTTCCACCGAGATAGTAAGAGTGTACGAGCATGCGGTACCGTTAACAACTTTGCAAACTATTAAGCATGAATTTGTTAAAAAACTCTTCGCTTTATAATAAATCATCAAGTAGCTGGAAACAAGAATACCCGACAGATTTTCTCAAACTGATCCTACATGGAAGCCGGTTTGTTTCAATGCTGCCTATCAGTGCATTATTAACCTTCCAACAGTCGCACATATGTACGAAGGTACTTCGTCCCTTGGATCGTATGTGCATATTCATATCATATTACTAATATAATTACCCAGTCATCTCTCCCACTGATCCGGTAACGCTCTGGCGTCACCAACAATAAAATTCGCGCCACTGCGAGACTTTCAAACAGCATTATTTCATTTGCTATAGCAACTAAATTGCAGTAATTTTAATTTTAAAATAATTGGTCTAATTTCAAAGTTAATAGCTCTAAAATGAGTAATAAGATTTGCTATCGGAACATTATAAAATGTATCCCTTATGATCAACGGTGCTTGAGAATTTTTAATTGATAGAACTACGATAATCCGGACACGCGCTAATCAGGACACTCCGGTAATCCGGACAGTCTATAGACAATGATGCAAGTTAATTCTTACATGCATTCTCAATGTTCATAACTTGAGAAAAAACACTGAAAACGTAAAATTTAAAAGAGGTCTTGCTAACAGTTCGCCATCTGTGTCTTCTTTGTCGTGAAAAAATTTGCTTCCCAATTTTATTGATTCTGAAGTTGGAAAAAATTTAGAGTGAAAAAATTCAATGGCACTCATTAACCAATTTACAAAGACAAGAAATGATGTCTAATAGAGAAGCCATCCATTGGGTTGCTGAAGCTGACGAAAGTTTGGCTCGAGTAAATTTTTGTAGAGACAGAAATTATTAGGACGGTAACAACAGAAGATGATGATGACGACGAGCTACGTCAGCCCTGTAAGCCCCATGATTTCTCTACCCAGGCTGTGACGACAGTGGATTGAAGAGAAAAGAATTTTGGAAACTTTTGAAATTATGTCCTCTCACGATTAAGAGACCGCGCATTTGAATTAAAGACAGCAGCGCAAGGAAAACACCGACTTTTTTTGGACATTGATTGCTGTTTCATTCACTTTACATATGTAGTAATTACGTATGTACATATCATATTCTAATACTGTATCATGCTCATTAATTTATCAAAATGTTAGTTCACTGATATACCATAGTACCTATACGCTAAATTTTGAAAAGATGTTTTTTACATTATTTTTTTTAAAACTCTCCTAATCCGGAAATCCTTGAATCGGACAGGTCTGAATTCGTCGGATTATTGAGGTCCAACTGTATATTAATCATATATTTCAAATTCATTTCTGAATTTTAAGTAGTAAATCCCGTCAGTGGTATATCATGCGCGTGATATAGTTTGGACATAAGATGCATCTTATTTATTTATTGCAATCGTGATGATATAATTTGATAATATTTTTTGCCAACATTTGACAAGCAGAAAAGTTCTTCTTCATTTCGATTAGAACTTCGAGAATTCCTTTGAAATTTTTTAACTTTTGACTTACGTTGCTTAAGCTAAATTTCATGCCTGAATTGTTATGTACATATATTGTATATATTTTTATTATAATTTAATACTTTACAATCATAAATTAGTTCACTATATTTTGCGATGATTACAATTTGCATCTGTCATACCATGACAGGAGTGATTTTATAGTATTTTTAGAAAATTAACTTTTTATTTGTAATCTGTATTCATTAGCTTTATACTAAATGAGGTATATAAATAGCAATTGAAATCAAATTTATAAAGTTCATAATACGATACACAATTTCGACCTCCTGCATATGCTCTCTTGTTGAGTAAATTCACTTTAGCCACTGAACTGAGCATTAGTCTTTTCACTTAACGACTTGTTTTTTAACTCTTAAGGCTGAATTTTTAAAATTGATTAAAAGTGTTTTTTTAACTTTTATTTCTTTAATTAAACATGTAAAAATTCTTCTTCAAATCTTATTCTATTTTAAGTATAGTTTACGGCGAAAAACCAGTTTACATTGCAATTGTAGCACTGGGCTTTTTATTTCAGAAAAAAAAAAAGTTCCTTACTTAAAATTCTATACCATCAAACACAGATATATTTTAATAACTAGAATAAACCATTGTGAGAATTCCTCCATTGTAGAATAAATACGATTCTCAATATAAATAAACAAATAAATATCCAACTCCCAGAGTAGAAAAACATCCAATTGCAGCAACAATCAGGCTGTCATCTTTATATTGTAAAATTAATAATTTAATAAATTATTTAATATATATCTGCAATGACGAAAACAGGCATTAGAGATATTATTCTCAATGTACGGGCAGTAAAATTAGGTATGTCTGGGCATTTTAGGGGTTAAAACAGATAGCAGTAAATTTAAAATTCTTGAACTACTGATTGATTATGGTCCTGCCTTTCATTATTCAGTATGTGTGTGAAAGAACACAGAAGATTGAATTCATCAAATAAACTATATCGAAGAGATCAGACAATCATTAAAAAGAAAATGGTTGAAAAAATGCATACGTAAATTGTTAATGTTTTCAGGTTAAAAAAAGAAACAATGAGTTTTAATTATATAATACGCAGAAAAAATTGTAAATACCTTTAAAATATAGAAAAACTGCTCTTGTGGTGAAACTTTTCTCGTGGTTATTAATTAACTAGAAGGCTTCTATGATAAATGCAGATAAAGATTTTTTCTCAAACAGAAATAAAAACACAAGAATTATGGAAAACAGTTCATTTTTTTATTGCTGCATTTAGACAAAAATTGGCCACCAAATGATTCTAAAGTTTATTCATTACAAAGAAAAAAGATAACATTTAATGTATCTGGCAAAATATTAACATATACATTATAACTCTTTGAAAGAACACCGTAATATATCATCTTATATCACCAGGTATGTGTTTTAAAAAACGCCTTGCAATTTAAAGTCAAAACTGGAATAGCAAAGTCTGAAAACAACCCTTAAACATACTTCAAATCAGGATTTATTAGCAATAATACAAAATAGTATTTATTGCTTGAAATATCTATTGGTAAAGAGCAATATATATTTCTTGCCGTTTTGCTAGAGATTGAATCAAGACATATTTCATGAAAGATGCTTTGCAAATGCACATTTTATTTATGCATTACCTATTATAATTAACCTTTTGCTAACAATGTTTTAAACACAGGAAACATCAATTTACCATAAAATAAGAACATTCCAAATTTAAGATCTTATAATTCTTGCGCGTATGTAGGAGATACTTATAAATGTATGATACACGATCTCTCATGGGTTTTCAAAAATCAATACAATATTTACTCATATATAATCAGTATTTTATTAGTTCCATAACATATTATATAAAACTGCATTTAAATTAATAAAGAATGATATAAAATATGTAATACAATAGACAGTATAAGTATCTCTACATACTCGCGCTTGCTAGAGAATAAACTATATAATATTTATAAAACCAATAGTATTAGTGATAAAATTCATGTGTCTTAAAGAGTTTTCTTCGTGATGAATACACACTCAACTGAAATACAAATAAAAGTTCTGTATAAAATATATTACAATATTTATGGCGATAAAATAATTTGAAAATTTAAAAATGTTGTCAATCCAGTTAATCTTCATAGCTGAAAATAAAAAAAGAATTTATCCTAAACTGTACAAACTCAAACCCTATTTTTCCCGCGAACTCAGGAATGTCTCAAATTCTTCTTCGCGAGGAAACGTTTGCTACTCATAAGACTAACACTTGCTCTTTTTGTATGCGTCCAGGTAGTATCGATTCAGTTGGCTTTTTTTGTAGTATCTTTTTTTTACCACACATACTCACAGAGAGTAAGTTTTCCTTTTGTATGCGTGAGTAATGCCTATTCAAATCTTTTGTAAAATGCTGAACCATGCATCACATTGAGGCTTTTCGTTGGTGTAGGCCAGAGATGGTAGATTCAGATTTCTCTTCTCTGTGTGCTCTTTACCACACACACTCCATAGGTCTCTCCTTAGTATGAACTCGTAATGGACAATTAGAATCTCTTCTTTCTAGAAAATGCTTTGAATATCACACAGGCATATAGTTTCTCCTTCAATGTAGACTCTGTAGTAGTTAGTTAAGTGATCTTCTCAAAATGCTTTATTGCAAATATATCACAAACGTGCGGTTTTCTCTTGAGTGTGAATCCGATGATGTACATTTAAATGTTGTTCCAGAATAAATGCTTTCTTGCAAATTTCACACACATAGTTCCTTTCATTTCTGTAGTTATTTCCTTCGTTATAGTTTGACTTATAAGTAAACGTTTCACCACATACCTCACATGAGTAAGTCATTTCTTTCGACTACGATAATGAACATTTAAATCACCCTTTTGGATGAAAGTTTTCTCATATTTCAGACGAGGTCCTTCGCCTGTTTGAGTTGTAATTCTCTTCTACAGATAAGCGATGATTGAGATATTTTTCATTTTAAACATCACTAACTTGAGATATGTTTCTGAATATACCGAGCTTTTATTTACAGAAATCTTCTTTCTCTATACTCTCGCACAAAAGGTATTGTATTTCAAACAGTACCGATTTTAATTATTTCGAAGAATTAGTAACTATAAAATCAATTATATGATGCCTAAGAAACTTAAACCGCCCAAGGTTCTGGAAAACAGTTGCCACATTTTGTTCACTGGTACCATCTAATTCATGTAGGTATACGACAGACAGTCGTCGACGCATGCATCATAGTATGATTATTGCCAGAAACATTGAGCTTAGAAACAGTATTCTTAGTACTTAGGAATGCAGCAATTTACAAATTTTTTATAAAAATATCTTCGGAAAATATTTCTTCTTATTTGAACAGGTCAACTCCGTAGGTAAGAACGGACAAATGATCGCTGAATAATGTCTTGCAGGGGTCTATTCTGGTACCATGGTTAGGTTGGTTCCGTTGTTGGCGTACGACCCAGCCCAATCGAAAGTAAGTAGATATAAAGTTGAAATCCAGGTGATCTCTTTTTTGTTTACGTAAATTCCTTTCGAAAGAATAATGTGGCTTGATTTAGAAGCGATTCCATCGACATATGCTGGGTATGGCTGTCTGGGCAAATTCATATCGTGAGGATACACTCTCTCACTGGTACGATACGTGTTTAGTAGTGTGCGTGTATATTTGCTTGTTGTAGACATTGCCAAGGGCAGAGTGCCACCCCTAGCAGCCCCTCCGAGTTCTGGCCCCAGGGGTAAAATCCCCGGATGGACGCTGTATCTCTCTGTGTTGTTGTTGTGTAATCCTTCTTGTGTGTGAGCTCTCTTTATAAATATATTTAAATTTAATGTGTGTAAATCATGAGTTATCCATTTAACGCCGAAACCTTTTTGGACCTTGTGAGCCGGAGAATGGCTCGGACCTATGGATATATGTGAAACTAATTATGTGTGAAGAACTCTTATGTTCTTTCGTATTCGTGTGTGTTGATGTGCCCAGTGAACTACGTTGACTCTTGTGTGGCGATCATTTTATAACTGAGTGAGTACAAGAAACTTTTTCAATAAAATGTCAAAAAGTGTTTTAAACAAGAAAAAATCCTTAAAAGGTAACGTCACTAAAATTAAGGATAAAGTCAAAGATAAATTAAACGGTGCTGAAATTCAACTATATAACAAAAAATGTGAACAATTTTCGGAAGATTTAAGTAAAATCTTTGATAGCATTTTATCTAACTGTGAGGATGAAGAGACAGACAAATTTATTGAGGAACAATTATCAATTCAAGAGGACATAGATGAAATTTAGCTGTCTATAAATTCGCAATTAATTAAGCCAAACAATGATACTATGTCACAACATTCAAATGGTGAAAATGTGAAGCTTCCCCAGCTGTCACTACCTTCCTTTAACGGAAACATTCAGGACTGGTTATCATTTAGCGACCTCTTTAAAGCTAGTGTGCATAATAATGAAAATTTAACCGGATCGATGAAACTTCAATATTTAAAAGGATTGCTAACGGGTGACGCGTCCAGAGTGATTCAATCTATTACCATCTCAGATGCGAACTATTTAACGGCATGGACATTATTAGAAGATCGCTTCTCTAACAAAAGAGATCAAGTGTTCGCGCATTTAAAAAGATTTATGTCCATACCTGCCTTAGAGAGTGACTCCCCGTCGTCTGTCTAAAATCTTATAGATACCACTTACGAGTGCGTCAGGTCCTTGCAAACCTTGGGTTATGAAGTGGAACAATTTGCGGAGGTAATGTTTGTTTGCATGCTTCTTCAAAAATTAGATGCATCATCTAAATTATGGTTTGAACGAGAATTTAACAAAAGTAAAGAAATTCCAAGTTTAAACGAGTTGCTCGATTTTTTAAAGAACTATGCGCGCACATCTCGATCTTCTAGAACTTCTACTAATTTAAAGCGCAACGTATATTCAAAAAATACAAGTCTGGTGATTTCTAATGTAAAAAATTCAAAACCAAAATGTGCATTTTGCAATAATGATAATCATACTATTTATAAATGTGAAGAATTTTTAAAACTATCAGTAAATGATAAAATTCTATTTCTTAAGCAGAAAAGTCTTTGTTTCAACTGTTTTAAGGGTCATAATGCGAGAATTTGCAATTCAAAAGGAAATTGTAAGAAGTGTTTTAAGCGCCATAATACTCTGATTCATTTCGATCAAGGGAGAAACGCGACCAGCTTCGGAACTACTTCAGTAAATATCAGGGATGAGGTTAATTTAGAGCCTAGTCAACAAGTGTCAAACCACAGCTCCCTGAACCCAGCGGCGAACACCTTCCAGATGTTTGCGAACAATAACCCCTCTTTCGGATCCCCATTGCTTCTGGGGGAGAGATCGAGTTACAACGACGCAGAGAAATGTGTTCTCCTTAGTACGGCAAGATTGCTCATTTCAAATAGCGAAGGGGAAAGTTTGCCAGTGAAGGCAATTCTTGACTCGGGCGCTTGCTGTAATCTTATCTCAGAAAATTTAGTTGGACTATTGGGAGTTGAAAGGCAAAAAACAGATGCAGTGATTTCTTGTTTAAATGGTGCTTCTGGTAGAGTGAAAACGCAATTAAAAACAGACATTTACAATCTTACGGGAGACTACATCAGAAAAATAGACTTTCTTGTGGTGCCTAAAATAACTGGAATACCTCCTTCGAAGTGTTTGGACATTTCAACCCTTAATCTTCCACCAAACATTACCTTGGCAGATCCCCACTTCCATAAACCCGGAAAAATTGACCTTCTTTTAGGTAACGAATATTTGTGTGAGTTCCTAAGACCTGGACAGTGTCGTGTTCCCAATTCTCAATTAATTCATCAAAATTCTGTCTTTGGTTTCCTGGCTAGTGGTCGTCTCAATGTGACCGGAAACCAAAGCAGTAGAGTCACTCAATGTAAGTTAATTGCTAACTTAGAAGCCTTACATAAGGATATGACAAAGTTTTGGAAGTTGTAGAAAATTGAAAAACCAATTAAGAGTGTTGATTTAGAGAAATGTGAAAAACATTTCCTTAAAACTTATTCTAGAATCTCAGAGGGTCGGTATATAGTCCAATTGCCACTAAAGAAAGATCCTGAGTGTTTAGGTGAATCCAAAACATCGGCTTTGGGTAGTTTAAATTCACTGTGGAGACACCTTTCAAAAAATCCAGAGCTCTTATCTTTGTATAGAGATTTTATGCAGGAGTATGAAGTTCTAGTGCATATGGAGTTAGTTACTGATAACAAAGAACCAAGTACGTCTTATTATTTACCTCATCATAGAGTTTTCAAACCTGATAAGACGTCTACTAAGCTACGAGTGGTGTTTAATGCCTCAGCATTACGCTCTAATGGCCTATCATTAAATGACATACAAATGAACGGAGGCCTTACCCAAGAGGATCTATTTTCTATTATGCTTCGATTTCGCAAGCATAAGTTTGTTTTTTCTGCTGACATCCGTAAAATGTACAGAATGATTCTGGTTGATCCGCAACAGAGAAACTTGCAACGAATTGTGTGGAAAAACGGTGAAAATGATACCATTAAAACTTACAAATTAAATACGGTAACGTACGGTACTACTAGTGCACCGTACTTGGCCACTAGAGTGCTTCATCAACTAGTGAAAGATGAAGAACAGTGTTTTCCCCTGGCTGCGACTGTGCTGGACTCAGATTTTTATATGGACGACGTGCTGACAGGAGGTGACAGTTTAGAAGAAGTGAGAGAGCTTCAAATACAGTTGATTCGTTTGCTTGCTAGAGCAGGCATGGAGCTACACAAATGGAGAACAAACGCATCAAATCTGAGAAGTAACATCTCAGAGGAGAAAGAATATTTCTTTTCGTGTTCCAGTGAAACCAAGGCTTTAGGAATACTGTGGGACCATCTCAGAGATTGCTTTTCCTTCAAAGTCCTCCCTGGTCCACAAAATACAAAGCGAGCTGTGTTATCGAACATCGCAAGGATATTTGATCCGCTCGGTTTGCTAGGACCAGTAATTACTGTCGCCAAGATCTTTTTACAGAGTCTTTGGAAACTAAAGATAGACTGGAATGATTCTCTGCCTGAACGAGAAGCCGAGGAGTGGGAAAGATTTCTGAACTCCTTGCATTCAATAAATCAACTGTGTTTTCCAAGACATGTGCTATGTGAATTTTCCGAAAAATTAGAAGTCCATGGATTCGCAGATGCATCAGAGAGAGCCTATGGCGCAGTAGTGTATCTTAAATCTTCAGCTGGTGAACGAAACTGTGTGCGTCTTTTGTGCAGCAAATCCAGTGTGGCTCCTCTCAAGTCCATTTCAGCGTCAAAGTTTGAACTGTGTGCTGCGGTTTTATTAGCGCAATTAGTGAAACGCGTGTTATGTGCCATCAAATTGGAAATCATCTATATTTATTTGTGGTCTGACTCAACTATCGTGCTTGCGTGGATCCAACATGAACCATGGGAACTTAAAACTTTCGTTGCAAACAGGATTGAAGCGATACAAAAACTGACCAAGAAAGAGCAGTGGTTTCATGTCAGTTCCGGAAACAATCCTGCTGACGTACTATCTAGAGGACTAGCCCCTGAAAAACTCTGTAATAATGAACTCTTGTGGACTGGTCTAAGCTTCCTGCAAGCAGACTTTCCTGTGACTATAAGTACTCCAAACTCTAATGATGATGTTTATTTAAGTGAACTCAAGACTTCCAAACCCATATTTATAACTTTAAATGCAAGGGAGAAGGATCTCTTTATTGATTGTTTACTTAGTGTCACTAACAGTTATCTGAAAATAATTAGTGTTATGAGTTTTATTTTTAGGTTTATTTTCAATAGCAGGAATCCTCATTCACTGAGGTCAGGACTTCTAACAGGTGATGAATTAGAGGTAGCTTCTGAATACTTGATAAAGGAAGTTCAGGTAAGAGAATTTTCAAAGGAAATTTCTGCCTTAAAAAAAGGAAATTCGATTCCGAAGGGTAGTAATTTAAGAAATTTAAATCCCTTCATAGATTCTAATGGAATTCTTAGAGTAGGAGGGTGCTTGGAATATTCCAACTTAACTGACAATCAAAAGCACCCTATTATCTTACCTAAATCTCATAGATTAACAAAACTTATCTTTGTTTATTTCCATCTTAAAGACTTACATGTAGGTCCTCAGGGTTTATTATGTGCAGTTCGACAAAAGTTTTGGCCAATTCATGGTCGTAATTTATCTAGAAAAATTGTGAACGATTGCATTACTTGTTTTAGAAATAAACCTGTAGTAGCTAATCAAATTATGGGTAATCTTCCAGCAGAGAGAATTACTCCTACCTTTCCCTTTAATGTCTGTGGTGTTGATTTTATAGGTCCCCTTTTAGTCAAACGTGTAGCTCAAAGAAGAATAACTGCTCGCAAAATGTACGTAGCAATATTTGTATGATTTGTCACAAAGGCTGTGCATTTTGAATTAGTGACAGATCTAACCAGTGAAGCCTTTATTGCTTGTCTCAAGAGGTTTTTTGCCCGCCGTGGAAAAAGTTCCATTGTCTATTCAGATAATGCAACAAATTTTGCGGGTGCACAGTCAGAGCTGAAGCGCTTGAGTGACAAGCTTAAGAAACCAGATGAAAATGTATCAGCATATCTAGCTTCTGAGGAAATAAAATGGAAATTTTCACCCCCTCGTTCCCCTAACTTTGGTGGATTATATGAAGCTGGAGTTAAATCATTCAAATATCATTTTAGGAGAGTAATGAAAAATACTAAAGCTTCAATTGAGGAAATTCTTACCATTATATCTCAAATAGAAGGAATTTTAAATTCCACACTATTAACACCCTATCTTGTGATCCTACTGATTTAAGTGTATTAACTGCAGGACATTTTCTCATAGGACGACTCATAACGTCAGTAGCAGAACCAGAGATCATAGACACCCCTGATAATCGTCTATCTAGGTGGCAAAGAACAACAAAGGTGGTTCAATTTATTAGGAAACGGTGGCATCGTGATTATTTAAACCACCTTCAACAACGCTCGAAATGGCAATTTGAGAAAAACGATTTAAAAATTTGATCTCTTGTTCTACTAAAGGAAGATAATCTTCCTCCTTGTAAATGGGTTATCGGTAGAATTAAAGATGTTATTCCTGGCTCAGATGGAAAAACTCGTGTTGCTAATGTTCAAACACAATCAGGATTATATCGGCGAGGAATTTCTAAAATTTGTGTTTTGCCAATGAATAATAATGAATAATTTTTATTTTTATTGTTTCTTATTCTAATATTTGTTTGTGTATTACTTGTATTTTTCGTTTCAATTAATCTTATTCATATCTGCATGTGTGATTGTGTATCGATGGTAATATTGAATTGTACATTGAAATTTTATATTTCAACCGGGGGAGAATGTTTAGTAGCGTGCGTGTATATTTGCTTGACATTTGTAGACATTGCCAAGGGCGAAATTGTCCGCCCCTAGCAACCCCTCCGAAATCAATCTACAACCCCCGGGGGTAAAATCCCCGGATGTACGCTTATATCTCTTTGTGTTGTTGTTGTGTAATCCTTCTTGTGTGTGTGAGCTCTCGCTATCTCAAATAAATGCAATTTAAATTTAATACAGTCCGCTCTTTGTGTAAATCATGAGTTATCCATTTAACGCCCAAACAATACTGAATATTCTTAAATGAATATCTGCCATTCTTAGGTAAAGAATTCATTAGCTTTTATTAGTGTCAGTTCTTTTTGAGTTTTGGGTGTGGCTGTCTGGAGTGGATTATATGTATCGTAGGATAAACTTTCTCTCACTGGTACGATGCGGAATATTCTTAAATGAATGCATGCTCAAGTGTCTCCCTCGCCCCCTCATTATGGCTCAAAATTAAGAAATCCGTCTCGGAATACTTTTTATACGATAACGCAATGAATGTCTGTCATTCTTGGGTTATGAATTCATTAGCTTTCATTAGTGTCAGTTATTGTTGAGTTTTCATGGCGAGTTGCTTTCTACTCTAGTTAAAATTTCATTTAAAAAATATCGCATCAATTGAACATTAAAAATTGAAAACGTAAAATTAGAAGAAATGTGTCTCATTTAGGTAAGTCTTTTTTTTATGTAAGGTGTACATGAATTCACAATTACGATATCTTGTAGTTGGTATGTAAAGATTGGTTTCATTACGTTAAGGCACAAAAGCCAAATTTGATTATGGTGCGTTAAAAATAATGGTGCGTCATACAGGGCTAGAGTTCTACATGGCATTGTGGTAAAGTCTTGGCTTCTGGGCGGGAATGTTCCTGGTTCGAACCCCGATTCCACCGAAGAGCCTCCGGTGCATGTTAACACTTTAATCCCGAGGCTACTTTTTTCTCCTAGCCCCTTTAAACCCGGGAGTTTGTAGGTGCAAGCGACATGAATTGGACTCTCCAAAACTGGGTGGTCATTTACCCCACCAGACCCTAACCTCTCCTCAGAAGAAGCCAACCACCTCAGACCTTCCGTCGTCGCTGTTAAGGGAAAATTTTTAGATCGTCTTGCTCGGTGTGAGAGGGATATCGGCCTTATTCACCATCAATGGTTGAAAAATGATCAGCGCTTAAATGATGGTTCTGCTATCATAATGCGAAAGCTGACCGAAATGCGTCAAAAATGTATACCCTAGCGTGTTGCTATTTTGGCATGGTATCTCAATTTCTCTGTTGTTGGCGATTTTTAAAATTACCCCCAGCCTTCTAGCAAAACGAGTTTCTCGCCAACTCGCCAGTTAGTGTATACATCCAGTTGATCATTTCGGTCAGCTTTCGCTTGTTCGTGTAAATTCCCTTTTAACCGCTGACCATAGTTTAACCATGAATAAGCGCGTAAATCTATACAGGTTAAATGTTTCCCGATGGTGTGGCGCGGAGATTTTGAGATCTAGAGTCGGTTAAGGTATCATGCTCGTCATCTCACCAAGGTTCAAAATTACGAGGTACGTCGCGAAATATAATTCAAGTTACCTCAAAACTTGGGAGACCTTGGTGGCCTACTGGCAATGACTCGGCTTCTGGGTCGAAGGCTTCTCAGTTCGAAATCCGATTTTACTGAAGATCCGCCGTTCATGGAGCCTGTTGCACGTTAAATCATACATAGTGGCCAAACGTCCTCCCACTGGTGTGGTGCGGAAGTTTGGAGAGGGGATGCCAGCTCATGTGTCGTCCTCGTCATCTGACTTCGGTTCAAAATAACGAGGAACTTCCCAAAACATCCCTCGTGATACTTCAAAACTAGACGTTAATATAGCTAAACCTTCTTGGTGGCGTTGCTTGTTAGACGACAAAATTCAACTTGCTTATCGGTAAAAGTTTAAAATTATTCCCAACCATAATATCTTTCTTCAATGTTGTAACGTATTTTAGACAACCAGATGTCTGTATATGTTAAAAGTAATGATAATGTTTTAGGCGTGATTCGTCTGTCTTAATATTATTCTAGAAAACTTTACTCTTATCAATAGAGTAGCGATAAATTACAAAAAAATGCATTTAATATCGTCGCAACGCTCGTGCAGATAAACGCAGCGACTAAAACATTGAAAATTATTGTTACAAAATATTTTTAAAAATTTATAAGATTAGAGAAAAACTGCAGAGAAATGAAATTGATGTTACAGAAAGGATAGTTTTTTTGAAATCCAAAGTGGAATATTATTGGTTTTTTTGCAGTTATTTATTCCGAAGTTGAAGAAAAATATTGAAATTTAAGTCATTTTCAATTGAAAACCTTGTTATAATTTCGAAGAACACATTTTTAGTGAGCACCTACTTGCAGAAGAAGTAACTACGTGCGAAATTTGGTTCAAAGCCCTTCCCTGTAGAGCGCTTTTTGCATCCTGCATGTCGCAGTTTACTGCTAGTATCCAGCCTTCAAGCATTTCCATGCTAAAATAATATGTAAATCAGTATCATTCAAAGAAAGCCGAAACACTAAGAAAAATCAATGGGAATCGAATTAAACAAACAAGGAATCCATTCTAGTCCATTTTATCAAGGGCTAAGGACTATATTCGAAATGGATTCAAAATATTTGATAAATTTTTCTGTAAGAACCTTGCATTGCCATAAATATAGCTTCTCTTAGCCCGAAATTTCCCCAAAACGACAAAGGAGATCTATACATCAAAAAGCATTATTTTAAAAGAAAAAGGAAAACCAAACACACACATGAAAACGCTAATAAGATCGATTTAAAAATATTAGCCATCTGGCTGTTAATAATAGCAGCCATCGTAAAAATAAACTTACCCTATGCCCAGAAAAAAGAAAAAAACGTCCTCACGTTATAATAATCCCACGCTAACTTTCTGTTAAAATAAATAATCAGCAAATTTTCTTAAAGAAACACTAGAATCATGGCGCCATCTATATTCGAAAAGACAAAACAGAAGGAGCGAAAACAGGAATTTTAGGGAATGGAACTATTTAGACATATTAATTAAAAATATGCTAATTTAGCTACATCAGTATAAAGAACCAGTAAAAGTTGAGTTGTATTAATGTCCCGTTGCGATTTTGGATGGACCTCGTTCTTTTGAGCAGAGGTCCATGACGAGGCCAACACCCGAGCTGGTACCCTCTTCCACAAAATACACCAGCGGAAGGACGTTTGGCCACTGCGTATGATTTAGCGTACAGAAGGCTCCCATACACGGCGGACCTTCCGTGGAATCGGGTTTCGAACCTGAAACCCTCCCTTCCCGAAGCCGAGACTAGGCCCTCGGGACCCTAGAATCAGGAAAAGATCATGTTTTATCTGAAATATTTAAATTAAAGATATCGCATACGAAATCTGGTATGTAATAATTTTACTGGTTTGCTTTCATGGCAAAATACAACAGACGAGATCAAATACACTACATGTGTAGTGTGTACATCTTCACGCATTTAACTTAATTTTAAAAATGTAGCAAAACAAAACCCGTAAAAATAATAGAAGAAAAAATATCTTATAAATAAAATACATCTATGATAAAATGTATTCTTTCATCTTCAGAATTGTGAATAAGGGGTCTATTCTGGTACCCCAAGGTTGGGTTGGGAGTTGGGTTGGGTTCCGTTGTTAACAACGGAACCCAACCTAACCGGGGGTACCAGAATAGGCCCCTTAGTGTTCTTCAATGGCTGAAATCTTCGGAACTGTCATGTCATTTCCCTTCGTTCTAATTTAGGGTCAGTAAGAGTGTACGAAAATATTCGCTACCGTTAACAACGCAAACTATTAAGTATGAATTTGTTAAGCTCTTCTCACTCAGCACTTTATAATAAATCATCCAAACAGCTGAAACCAGAATACTAAACAGATTTTCTCAAGCAGCCGTATATGGATGCCGGTTTGTTTCAATGCTGCCAATCAGTACGTTATTAAACTTCCAACAGTCTCACGCATGTACGAGGTACTTAGATCGCGGATCGTATTACATATTCATATCATATTACTAATATGATAGCCCAGATCCATCTCTCACTGATCTGGTAACGCTCTGACGTCATCAACAATAAAATTCGCACGATGACACTGCGAGACTTTAAACAGCATTATTTCATTGCTAGAGCACCTAAATTTCAGTAATTTTAAATTTAAAAATGTAATTGTTCTAATTTCAAATTTAATAGCTCTAAAATATGGAAATAAAATTTGCTATCGATTGATATAAAATGTATCCCGCTATGATCAACAGTTCCAGAGAAATATTAAATTTTATTAATCATATATTTCAAATTAATTTCCGTTTTTTAATTTACCGATGATTTTTTACGTGGTAGAATTATCGGACGACTGGAATGTGGACGTACCCAGCTGGAAGTATCCGAGGAACTTGGAATCGCCCAGAGTGTCATCTCCAGGTTTTGGCAACGATTCCAAGATGATGGTAATGTGAGTAGATGTTACAGCACATGTCGCCCCCGAGTTACAACGCCGAATGAGGACCGGTATTTAGCAGTTACTGCCAAAAGAAACAGACGGAGCACAGCATCAGACCTGTCTCGTCAGTTCTCTTCAGCTACCGGTACGACAGTTTCAAGGCAGACCGTGTACAGACGCTTAGGGCACATTGGTCTATATGCTCGTAGACCTGTCAGATGTGTTCCACTTACCGCAACTCACTGTCGCCTGCGATTAGCCTGGAGTAGAGAGCATGCATTGTGAACACCGCAACAGTGGTCTTGTGTGATGTTTTCCGACGAGTCCAGGTTTAGTTTGCCGTCTGATTCTCGCCGGACTTTCATATGGAGAGCGCCAGGTACCCGTTACCACCAAGAGAACACCATTGGACGACATCGTTACGGTGGTGCAGGATAGCTCGTTTGGGGAGGAATTATTCTTGGTTCCAGAACTGACGTGCATGTTCAGAGTGTAACAATGACAGGCCACATCTATCGGGATGTCATTCTGGAACAACATGTACGTTTGTTTCGGGGCGCCATGGGTGCTGAATTTCTGTTTATAGATGACAACGCCCGTCCTCACCGTGCAAACATTGTAGACGAATGCCTTCAATCGGAGGATATCACCCGTATGGATTGGCCAGCATACTCACCGGACTTGCATCCAATAGAGCATGTGTGGGATATGCTTGGCCGACGAATTGCAGCCCGTCAACCCCCTCCCACCTGTCTACCGGAACTTCGGAGGGCATTGCTTGATGAGTGGTGTAATATTCCCCAAGATGAGATTGATAATTTGATACTCAGCATGCCTAGGCGTTGTAAGGCCTGAATTGCATCGTCCGGGAGACATACTCCGTATTAACCATCAGACTAACCATGTTATACTGTTTTTTGTAAATAGGTTCTTTTTTGAAATTTGCTCCAGGGAGTAAAAATCGCAATTTTTATTAATTATGTCAAACATATAGCATCTGTTTTGCTCTTTACCTTTTGTTTAATAAATAGACTTTACAAATAAGTCAAATTTGTTTTGCTTCTGTCTCTTTCTTTGCCTGAACTTCATTATCCTTAATTTATGGACATGAGTGTAGATTGCAGCAAGTTTCAAATTTATTTATAAAAATATCTTCCGAAAATATTTCTTCATACTTGAACCTTGAGTCAACGCCGCGTAAAGAGAAAGGAGCAAAAGATCGCTCAATAATGTATTAGAAGGTGATCTCTTTTGTTTACGTAGAGAAATTCATTCTTTCGAAGAATTATATTGGCTAGATTTAGAACCCGATTCCATCAGACATATGCTGTGTGTGGCTGTCTGGAGCGGAATATATGTATTGTAGGATAAAGTTTGTCGCACTGGTATGATACGAAATATTCTTAAATGAATGCATGCTCAAGTGTCTTCCTCGTCACCTCATTATGGCTCAAAATTAAGAGATCCATCTCGGAATAAATGCTCGAGTACTTTTTATACGATAACGCAATGAATATCTGCCATTCTTGGATTATGAATTCATTAACTTTTATTAATGTCAGTTCTTTTAGAGTTTTGGGTGTGGCTGTTTGGAGCGGATTATATGTATCGTAGGATAAACTTTCTCTCACTGGTACGGCACGGAATATTCTTAAATAAAAATCTGTCATTTTTGGGTTATGATTTCATTAGATTTTATTAGTGACAGTTCTTTTTACTTTCTCGTATGAGAAGTATACAAAGAGAAATTATTGTAATCGTCAAAAAATGCGAACTCGAGATTAGGTAGATCGAGTTAGGGTATACATTCAGTTGATCAGTTCGGTCAGCATTCGCTTGTTCGTGTAAATTCCCTTTTAACCGCTGATCATAGTTTAACCATGGATGGTGAATAAGCCCGTAAATCTATATAGGTAAAATGTCCTCCTGATGGTGTGGCGCGGACATTTTGAGATCTAGTATCGGTTCAGGTATCATGCTCGTCATCTGACCAAGGTTCAGAACACGTGGTACGATACGGGAAAATCCTTAGTGTTACCTCAAAACTTGGGAGACTGCTGGGCCTAGTGACAATGACTCGGTTTCTGGGCCGGAGGGTTCTAAGTTGGTAATCCGATTTTACTGAAATCCGCCTTTTATGGGGCCTGTTACACGTTAAATCATACATAATGGCCAAACATCCTCCCACTGGTATGGTGCGTAAGTTTGAAAAGCGGGTGCCAGCTCATTTGTTGTTCTCGTCATCTGACTTCGGTTCAAAATAACTAGGATCGTCCCAAAACAGCCCTCGTGTTACTTCATGATCATGAAAAGATCATGTTTTATCTGAAATATTTAAATTAAAGATATTACATACGAAATCTGGTATGTAATAATTTTACTGGTTTGCTTTCATGGCAAAATACAACAGAGGAGATCAAATACACTAAATCTGTAGTGTGTACATCTTCACGCATTTAACTTCATTTTAAAAATGTAGCAAAACAAAACCCGCAAAACTAATAGAAGAAAAATTATCTTATAAATAAAATATTTCTATGATAAAATGTATTCTTTAATCTTGAGAAATGTGAATACGTGTTCTTGAATGGCTAAAATCTTCGGAACTGTTATGTCATTTCCTTTCTTTCTAATTTAGGGTCAGTAAGAGTGTACGAAAACATCCGTTACCGTTAACAACGCAAACTATTAAACATGAATTTGTTAAGCTCTTCTTACTCAGAACTTTATAATTAATCATCCAAACAGCTGAAACAAGAATACCAAACAGATTTTCTCAAGCAGTCCTACATGAAAGCCGGATTGTTTCAATGCTGCCTATCAGTACGTTATTAACCTTCCAACAGTCGCACGCATGTACGAGGTACTTAAATCGCGGATCGTATTATATATTCATATCATATTACTAATCTAATATCCCAGATCCATCTCTCACTGATCCGGTAACGCTCTGACGTCACCAACAATAAAATTCGCGCGATGGCACTGCGAGACTTTAAACAGCATTATTTCATTGCTAGAGCACCTAAATTTCAGTAATTTTAAATTTAAAAAGGTAATTGTTCTAATTTCAAATTTAATAGCTCTAAAATAGTGAAATAAAATTTGCTATCGATTGATATAAAATGTATCCCGCTATGATCAACAGTTCCCGATAAATTTTAAATTTTATTAATCATATATTTCAAATTAATTTCCGTTTTTTAATAGAAAGTATTAAATCACGTCAGTGGTATGTTATGCGCGTGATGTAGTTTGGACGCCACGATGCATCAGATTATTTATTGCAATCGCGATTATATAATTTGATAATATTTTTTGGCAACATTTGACAAGCAGAGAAGTTCTTTGTTTTCATTAGAATTTCGAAAAAGAATTCCTTTGAAATTTTAACTTGCGTTTCACAAGCTGAGAATTTCATGGTTATTGAATTATTATGTACATATCTTGTATATATTTTTATTATAATTGCTTTAAAATCAATGGATTAGTTACTATATTTTACTAATACAATTTACCGTCATACTATGACGTTGATTTTTCTAGTTATGTAGAAAATTAATGCATTTTTATTTATACTAAACAGATTATATAAATAATAGATTAAAAAATTTATAAAAGAACTATATGTTTTAATGGTGCACAATATCGGTATCTCCTGCTATGCTCACTTTTGGAGAGTAATTGACTTACCACTAGACTGAGCATTAATTCGTTTCACTTAACATCTCTCTACAAAACACGAATTTTTAGGTGATTTTAAAATGTTTTTTGACTTTTATTTCTTGAATAAAACTGGGGAAATACTTTTTAAAATCCTATTTTATTTTCAGTATGTTTATAGGCTAAAACCGTTTATTACCAATTGACAGCAATTGGCTTTATTTTATTTCAGAAAAAAAGTTCCTTCATAAAATTAAATAATATCAAACGCAGATAAATTTTAATCTTAATACTAGCTGTTACCCGCGACTTCGTGCGCGAAGAATTTGAATTGCTACTTTTTTTAAATTTACGAATGTAAATGTTTCGTTATATATAGAAAGGGGAAGTCAAAAGTTCTGACGGTTGATAATACATAATTGGACGACTAATTTAATTCTCTGTTACTGTAAATTACATCATTGTACTCAATGGTATCATCTGCTCTTTGGAATATATCATCCACCATGCTATATGTCATCTGCTTCTACTGTTTAAAAGAATACATAAGACAAAATATACCTTCCTATTATAAAAACTCTGACAACCATATCATATACGTCAATGGACGATCCTGGTTTGTTTATTTTGGATTCATAGACCGTTTTCCGGTAACCTTCCGATTTAAGCAATCGCCAAATCTATTTGGCAACTGTATCAAGCGCCAAGCTGGAAATAAAGGTGAATTAGTTCAAAGTCTAACCGTTGCCTAGCAACGGAGTAGCTATAAATATTCGTTATTTCAAAATCGTCTGCACGCATTTTAAAGTTTTGGAACTTTTAAAAATTAATAACAATCGAAGGGAAAATGTCAGAGAAATAAAATTAGTATCATTGAAAAGGTAAAAATTTGAACTTTAAGATGGTATAAAAATATTTTTTGTCGGACAGTTTGCTCCGAAGTTACGGCGGAACAACGATTTCGGTTATTTTCTAATTAACTGACTGTTTAATTAACTTTGGGACTTGGAAAAGTTCATAAGTGTCTTCCCCTTCTCTTAAATAATAAGTGTACAAAATTTGGTTGAAAACCGTCCATTGGTTTAGGAGGAGATGTGGAACATAGCCACATACATACCCACCCACATAACCACAATGACTTTTATTTATATTAAGATAAATAAAAGTCATTGTGGCTATATGTGGGTATGTTCTACATCTCCTCTTAAACCAATGAACTGTTTTCAACCAAACTTTGTATACTTATTCTTTAAGACAAGGGGAAGACACTTATAAACTTTTCAAAGTCCAAAGGTTAATTAAACAGTCAGTTAATTACAAATTAACCGAAACTGTTTTTCCGCCGTAACTTCGGAGCAAAGTGTCCGACAAAAATATTTTTATGCCATCTTAAAGTTCAAAATTTTACCTTTTCAATGATATCAATTTTATTTCTGTGACATTTTTCCTTCAATTTTTATTCATTTTTTAAAGTTTAATAATTGTTAATTACGTGCAGACGATTTTCAAACAATGGACATTTATAGCTACTCAGTTGATATTCAACGGTTAGACTTTGCACTGATTTTCCCTTATTTCTGAAATTTTTGCTTACTTTTATAGATATGTTTTATATAAGAAGATAGTCAACCGCCAACTTTTAAAAGCCCCAAATCTTATTAAAATTTCAGTTAATTGGAAATTAAGCAAGATTTTTGTATTTTCCGTGATATTTTCAGAATATGTATTATGTCACAAAAACTATTTCTACACATAATAAAATTTGAAAAAGTTAGCTTTTCATGACCCAACTTTCATTTTCTTTCAATTCGTTGCCTCATTTTAATAATTTTTCAAAAAGTAAACTGTTTATAAAATTTACAATTTATAACACTTTATTTTATTCGTGAAGAACAAGAAGACATAAGAACTATCCGATCACATTAGAAGAATTTTGGATGAAGTGTAATTTTATTATTTTTTATTCATATTTATTCTAACGCTTTTTCTCAATGAAAAATTTAGTATATAATTGTCCCAAAACATCCGTTAAAATCTTTCTTATGCTGCAAGATTTATGAACAAAATGTGAAGTTCCTATGGAACAAATATTAATAACTTAGGGAGAAAATTA